>JAVJIF010016974.1:0-80731 GCA_038442645.1 Agave tequilana | reverse complement strand
ATTTTTACAGATAATTATGGAGTTCGATGCTAATGATTCCATTGATGAAGTTATTCGTATTGAGTTAGATATTTCACCTGGTGTGAATGATAGTGAAATCCCCGAGTCTATTACTAACAAGAAAGGGTCTCATGTGAAAAAAAAAAGAAGAGAAACTTCAATGGTTTGAAAATATTTTACTAAAGATGAAGAAGTCGTGGGACAAAAAAGAACCTGCAGGTGTAATAAATGTGGATCAAAGTATATTTGTGACACTGGTCATGGTACAAAAAATTTATTGAAGCATTTACAAACTTGTAAGAAGCAAAGAGATCTTAGTCAAATGATGTTTTCTCAATCAAGTGGGTCTTTAACTATGCAAGCATCAAAGTTTGATCCGGACAAGTTTAGAGAGTTGGTCATTAGAGCAATTATCCAACATGATTTGCCATTCAAATTTGTTGAATATGAAGGAGTTAGAGCTATTCTTTCATACCTTCATGTAGAGGTGAAACACATTTCAAGGAATACCGCCAAGTCCGATGATTTGAATCTATATAAGAAAGAAAAATGTAGACTTAAAAGACTCTTAGAATCAATTCCTGGTAGAGTTAATCTGACTTCTGATTTGTGGACTTCCATTGCTACTGATGGTTATCTTTGTCTCACGGCACACTTCATAGATGATGATTGGAGGCTACAAAAGCGCATCCTTAATTTTTGCTTTATGCCTCCCCCCACTCCGGTGTCGCAATTTGTGAAAGAATCTACAATTTGCTTGTTGATTGGAAAATAGATCATAAACTATTTTCTTGCACATTGGATAATGCTTCGGCGAATGATGTGTTTGTTGATTTGTTGAAGGAACAACTTAAATTAAAGCAAGCACTTCTTGGAAATGGAGAACTCTTTCATGTGAGATGTTGTGCACATATTCTCAATTTGATTGTGCAAGATGGATTAAAGGAACTTGATGGTTGTATTTCTAAAATTCGAGAAAAGGATTAAGTACGTTAAGGTTTCTCAAATTAGAAAACAAAAGTTTCTTAAATGTGTGGCTCATGTTTCTTTGGATGCAAGAAAGAGTTTGAGGCAAGATGTTCCAACAAGATGGAACTCTACTTTTTTGATGACTACCGCCGAGCTTTTCTTCACATGAAACTAAGTGATTCTAATTACACTAGATTTTGTCCATCCGAAGAGGAATGGGATAAAGCCGAAAAAATTAAAACATTCTTAAGAGTATTCTATAATGTGACATGTATCTTCTCTGGTACAAAATATCCCACGGCTAATCTTTATTTTTCAAAGATTTTTGTTGTTCAACATACCTTGAAGATGGGGATGGAAAGAGATGATTTTCATGTGAAATCAATGGCTATTGAGATGAATAGAAAGTTTGAAAAGTATTGGAGAGAATATAATTTATTGCTTGCTATTGCTTGTGTATTGGACCCTCGATATAAGATACAATTTGTGGAATTTTGCTACAAGCGGTTGTATGGAGATGATTCTAGACAATTTGGGAAGGTAAAAGCAAGCTTTTCTCTCTCTTCAATGAATATGCAAGCAAATCAGAATTTCGTATGCCAAGAATATTTGAGATTCTAACAAGGCGGGGAGCTCCCAAGGTCACGAAGACATTTATGATGAACATTGCATGGATGTTTTGAAGGTAAAATATTTTTCAAATGTTAAAAGTTTTTTTCATCTTGTGAATTTTAGCATCTCACATGCATTGTTTAATAATTTTTTTCCTTATGTTTCAATATTACAGGACTTTGATTCATTGGAGAGTCAAGAATTTGTTACCTCTCAAAAATCCCAATTGGAGCTTTATTTAGATGAGCCAAGATATGATCGGAATTTCGAAGTGGATATTCTTGCATTTTGGAAGTCTTATCAATTCCGGTATCCCGAGCTTGCTCTCATGGCGAGAGATGTGATGTCAGTTCCCATTTCTACCGTGGCATCCGAGAGTGCTTTTAGTGTTAGTGGACGAGTCCTTGACCAATATTGAAGTGCTCTCAAACCGGAAAATGTTGAAGCATTAGTGTGTGCACGGGATTGGTTATATGAAATGAGAGGTAAATGAATTATGTTTTCATGTATATATTTATTAAAGAATATTTTATATCTCTCTTTTATAGTCTGTTTTATTAACTTGTAAGTTTATTGTTCTCTTTTGTGCTAGATAATGAGGAATTAGATTTGGATGAGCTCACCGAAGATATTATGAATCTTAGTATTGGAGAGTCTTTAACTCAAGAATCTACTACTATTCTTACTTGAGCACGAAGGTAATGACATTTATTTTTGTTGTTAATTTATACTTCAAAGAGCGGATGATTGTTGTTAATTTATACTTTAGCAAAAAGACTTTGATTACATGACAGAAACATGTGGCCTCCAATTACAGACTTTAATGTTTCATTTAACCTCACAGAGTATGGAAGAGAGCTCGGTGTCCTTTTAAGACTAATCTATTGTGTGTTAAAGACCTTGTAAATAAATGCAGGGTGTTAATTTATACACGCTAATATTTCTTGGTATTTTTCTGTAGGTTAATAGAGCTTGTCTCCTTATGTTAGTTTTGATATTTTACTGGCCGATGCTGACGTGCTCTCGACAGGCTGTGGACCAAGAAGAAAGTTAAAGTCAGTCAGTAAGATACCAATATTTGATCATCCTATTACGCCGGTTCAGTGGCAAATTTTTTTTTAAATAGAAGCCAGTGGCTTGAGTTAGATTTTCATATTTTGAAGCTTTAAAAAATGTAGCTGAGCAGAACTCTAGTGGATTCTGTGAAATGTACTAGCCCATCACGGCTTTTTTGTCTCTTGAACGATTGCTTTTTGTTATAAATTTCAATTTTCTTGGTATCTGAGTAAATATGTATCTCATAACTTTGTTATCAGCTTTCTTCGTACTGAAACATGTCATTCAAATGGGTCATTTGGGTCTAACGGGTCGACCCGACCCGACCGACCCATTTAGTTAAATGGGTCGGGTCGGGTCGACCCGCATAATACTGGGTCGGGTTTGGGTTTGGATTTTTGACCCATATAAATAAATGGGTCGGGTCGACCCGACCTGATTATGGGTCGACCCATTTTAAGACCCGACCCAGTTAGACCCGACCCAATTGCCACCCCTAAGATTAGTTGTGGATTGCTCAAACTCTTATACACACACAACTTTGATTTTTTTGAAAATACGGTTTTTGTTTTAAGCTTTAAATTCTATGCCTCAAAATAGTTCACATGTTCGTAATATGTATTGATTTTTGATCATACATATTTGTACTTCAAAGTATTTTAATGAACTTATTTTTGTGGCTTTTATAGAATTTAAGATGTATTTAAAAATATTATTAAAACTGTTTTCAATGAACAAATTCTTCCTATATACTTATTTTCAAATTTCAACATTTTAGGCCTCAAGCTGTGCTCAAAGTTGACCTATTGCACAGTCTGGGTCTGCGGTCGGTTGACCGCCAGACTCCAACGATCAGAAATTTGACCGTTGGTCGGTCAATCGGGCAGTCGACCGACAGGCCATTTCTGGTAGTTTTTGGAACCATAACAACTAGTTTTTCTTGGCCTATAAATATAGAGTTTTTAGGTGAGCTTTACACAAGTTTTTCAAGAGCTTATTTTTCCATCTTCAATAGAGCTTTCCCAATAAGCTTTTAGAGCTTCATTTCCATATCAAAAGAGAGTTTATCAAGAGTGATTCTTTTGAGTTCTCAAAAGCTTTTTCTTGAGTTTTCCGTTTCCAATCATCTAGTTTTCTCACATAAGCTTGAGTTTTTCATAGTCATATCTGTCTTATAGGATCCTTATTATGAGAGTGTTTATTTGTGATCAAGAAATGATCACAAAGTGTTCTACTTTGTATTGAAAAGGAGTTAGAGGTTGTGGCCTCGACGAACTTGCGGGTTCATATGGTGTATTATTCTTGCGAGAAAAAGTGAGGAACTTGTGGGTCCAAGAGTTCTTGAGGGAGCTCGTTGTAGGTATTGCGACACTGAGTGATCTTGTGGGATCGATTATAGTGAAAATCCTTTATAGTGGTGAAGGCAGGCACATAAAGCAAGTGGCTCGAACCTCGAAACTCTCCCGTGTTTGCGATTGCTTATCTCTCCCTCTCTCACTTCTGTTTATATATCTTGCATACTTTTATTGTTTACATTCTCACATGCTTGATATACTTGTGCTTTATTGACATATATGCTTGGGCTGTTTTAATATCTTGCAAGCTCTTGTATTGGTCATATCCTTACATGCTTGATATTGTCATTGTGCTTGTGTGCACACTTGTATCAAACCAAGAGAGCTAAAGTAGCACATCAACTCTTAGTTTAGAGGAATCATAAGGAGAAGTCCAAGGCCCTTTACCGAAAATTTGGCTTCACTTTTTGGGTATACAAAGTGTGTTTATTTAGTTTGCATAATTAGTTTTTAATTTTGCATTAGTTTTGCATCATATTAACTAGTCACCTATTCACCCTCCCCTCTAGGTAAATTGCAATCATATCCTCCGATGGTGGTGCCATGTCATGATGATTAATGCGCCATAACAGCCCTTCATGATGACTAATGCGACGTACCTTCCAGACTTCTCAGAAGACAGAGCTCGGTCACCTCTCCTCATCTTCCTCCCTCTCCTTCTCCTTCCTCTATTTGATGAAAAGAAGAAAGGACATGGCGATGCAGTAAGAAAAGAAATTAAGGTTTAGAAGCAAGGGTTTCTGAAGAAGACAGAGAACATAACTTCCTCCCACAGATCTTCACCTATTTATAGATGGACGGGAAGACGAACTGTCTCTAATTCAAATTTTCAATCCCTGAAAATTCAGCCCATAATTTGAAATTTTCGGTCAATATTAAAGGCAGAAGATCAATCGTCGCCACCGTCATAATGACGCCAGGATTCGATGAGACTCCAAATGCAATCTTCAGAGAGATCCGTCACTCGATGTGGCAACTGTCAGCTAGTTGTGTAACCAACAATTACTTCCAAAGGATCTGTAGTTATCTGATAAGATTCATTGTACAAGCGTCATGATGAGTTCTAAGCCTCCACCCTGAGTATCTTCACTTTCTCGACTTCTCTTTCGCAGACTCTGAAAAGTGGAGAAGTGGGGGGCATTTGTAGTGGTCAAGATTTAATCCTTATTAGGATGATGACACGTGTCCAAGCTACCAAGAGCTTCCACTAAGAAATCAACAACTCCCAGAGTTCATCCCAATGTCTCTGCCACATCCAACCTCTGTCATATTCAACCTTCCTGAAGTCATCCAACCTTCCCGAAGTCATTCTTCATCGTAAAGGCGTCATCAATCCGGAGCCGCACTCTGCCACTCAAAGCTCTTTGCTTCCCAAGGTCTTTCCAGTTCCCAAAGTCTCTAACTCCAAGTCAGAGGCCCCGAATATCAGTCCACCGAGATATCTGCCTGCCATTACGCAGTGCATCCTCTCCACGATCATAACGTGTGACTCATCCTTTCAGCGCGGGCAGTTATGGACAGTGGCATATTCGTACAATTATAGCCATTGTAACATATTCAGCACGTGCAAATTGTGCAGTTACAGCAGCCCGCCAATTCCACCTCCACACTGGTATCCTTGTTAAGTATATATGATCCTTCTCCTCGAAGAAAAGGGGGATCACTTTCCTTATTTTCATAACATACACGCATATACTCACAGAGACACATTAGCAGTTTTTCTCTGCTAGTCTCTACCACCAGCACACCTGCAGTTCCCACTGAACGGTCCATTCCTTCCACTTTACTGGCAGTTTTTTCTCTACCTGTCTTTCCTACCATTCCACCTACTGATTCTCACGTCTGAGATTCTTAGACTGTCACCACACTGGTACTCCTAACCTGAAGGGTGTTCTTTTTCATGTGTGTTCTGATAGGTATCACAGAGGGAGCACCTCTAATCGCTTGTGATGGGTCAATCCACGATGAGCAAGTTTTTATCCACCACACGGATATGGATCGGATATGTGGGAGATAAACACGGTTACAAATTTATTTCTTTACATCACTATTCATCTTAACTTTAAAAAAAAAAAAAAGTTACTATTAGGTTCACTTATCCTAAAACTTAAAGACATAAATTGCCAAACAGACCAAGATCACATCATATCTATTGGTTGATAGTTAGGTTTACTTCTGTGTCATGGAGGTCCATTCTGGCTGGAATCTAATGTCATCCAACAGAAATGGGAAGAAGCCACAGCAGATGTGAATACACTGCCCTGTGGAGAGAGCAGAGAGAGTGAGTAGAAGACAGAGAGCTAGCTGTAAGGAATGGTGTGGAGGCTGAATTTCCCTTGAGAGGGCAAACAGCGGTCAGAGTCATGGCGCAGAGGCACATGAGCTAATGTTATTCTTTTCTAGTACTTGTCATTAAGAATGTCACATCTACTTCAACTCTCCTCCCACCATCTCCCATGCCTTGTTACCATCACATTCAAATAACACAACACATGAGAGAGAGAGAGAGAGAGAGAGAGAGAGAGAGGTGCTCTCTTTCAAGTGTATACCAGTGGTCCTGTTGCTTGCTTATATCTCTACCTAATATGATCCAAGTGCATAATTCACACAGAAAGTCTTGTATCTCATTTATCCCATCTAATTCAATTCTTTCAATCCTAGCAATCCAAGATTTCTACAGGATCAATTAATGCCTGTGAATGCAACATAAATCTAACATGCTGTTTCTTGACTTCTTGTTCATCAATTCTATCAAGAACAAGAATTGACAGGCAAGTAAGTTACACAACAAAATTTACATGTCTGAATTCCCTCAAAAAATTTACATGTCTGAATCTATCAAATATGTGTGTGCGTGCTTTTTCCACACCCTCAAAATAGAGCATCATTCTTGGCGCTAGCGCGTTAGGCAAAGAAATATTGTTGCTTACGGCAGTCTCCTTCCATACATAACTTTGATAGGTCTTGAATCACTAACCAAATAGCATTTCCATCACGGAACTAAATTTCCTTATCCTTACGATACTGAGTAACTCTCGGTTGAGCTGAAAGGTCTTGAATCACAAACTTGGATCGATAAAATGCATCGCCAAAAGCTGAGCAATGTGCAAATGTGTGTGCAGACAGGAAGCAGTCATTTGAACCTCATACTAAATTTCTCATGCCTATAATTAAAGACTGCATACAAAAGCCAGTAGGATGGAGTATTCATGTGCCCATCTCTACATTAACAGTGGGAGAAGCAAGGTAGAGGTTGATGGTTACATCACAATTGAAGAGGAGTAGATGTGTTCGGACCACTTGAAGTTGGCTTGTCAATTCAAGAGAATTAAGCCTTAGTTTGTTTCTTTTGCTTCTTAAAAAATCACACGTAACTAAAACGACTGTCTCATGAAGCCAGTAGATAATGAGGAAGCAAAAGTTGAGTCTAGGTCTCAATCCAAAGATATTTGGTGTCTGATTTGGTTTTAGTTGGGACTAGTTTAGTTTTGTGATTATAAGCTAGAATTAGTCCCACACACTGCGACAAAAAACATAATCCAACTCATATGAGGCACTGATCAAGCGTTTTCGACTCGAATCAGAGTGAGTGATTGATCTTGTTTCATACTTCGTGGAAATTATGGAAAGTGAGAGGATAAGGTGAGAAATGAAGTCGTTTGGGGATGTAATTTTGGTGGGAATTCTTTTAGTGAACGCATTTTCTTTCCTAGCTCCTTTGTTTTTCCCCTTGATTTTCATCAATTAATACATTTATGAAATGGTTTTTTTTTTTTTTTTTTTTCCTTCTATGTTGTCAATTCCGACCAATTATCATTCAAATTATTCATCTTTTTTATCGAATAAAATATCTATTTTTCTTTATGAAACATGAGAAATAGACTGTATGAAAATAACAGTAAATATCTAATTTTACAGCTAACATTACGAGCAAACATGAGAAAGTTTGAAAGCCAAAGAAAATAGCTTTTACAACCATTTTTACGAAGAAAAGTACAAATACGTGACTTGAAAACCAAAAGTAAACAGTTTACAAAATGATCTACCATCATCAGTAAAACCATCTTCTTTTTTATGACGGTAAAAAAAAAAAATAGCCCGGTATAATTTTTACAGCTGTACTTCCAAAAGCTAACAGGACAGCTTAAAAAATAACAGTGCCCTCTTTAAAAGAAATGGTATGAAATTGCTTAAAGGATTAAACTGTTGGGAAAGAAATGGAGGAGTATAAACTGTAAAAGACAAGAAAGAAGGGGAGAAGAAGGAGCAAATTTGAGGGGTTTTTGAGACACATTTTCCTTTTTTTTAATGTAGTTTTCACAAAGTCAATACTGGGCCATCTATTGGAAGATTGGTGACTCTGCAACTAGACCCGACCACAGTTCGATACGAATCAGAACTGGGTCAGGAAAACAGGAACCAGAACCGATTTGACCCAGCTCCTAACCGAACCGGAACCGGGCCAGACTGCAACTGCAATCGAGTCGTAAGGTTTCTCTCCCCCTTGAAGAAGACATGACAAAACCTCAACATTACCGCACAATAAAACTTTCACTAAAAAGAATTTGACAAAGTGAAAGAAAAAACAGAGATTGATTGCAAGTCCTCAAAGATAGTACTTACACTGAAAAGGTTAAGATCAGTAATTTTATGAACATATATACATAAAAAGTCAATTAAAAGCATTCGAGTTAGGTGCTTGGATGAGCAAAGACGAGCTTGAGTTCTCTTCTACATAGTTTTTTTTTTTTTGTTTTCTTATATGCATAAATAGGCAGTTAGAAAAGAGAACAATTCTGATCTCAGTAGAACATAAAAAGCAAGTTGACATGCATATTTTACTGACAAAAATATATATATATAAATACTTCATGTGAGCAGAATATAAAGTCAGCAAGGTCCAATGATATCATCGAGCAATGTTAAGATTTCCCATCTCAAATCTGAAACAACTTTACCCCAAACCATAATGAAAATAATGCCATTGAAAGGCTAAAGATGGAAAGGTGATCTTATTGTCCTCTTTATAGTGCAGCCAACAATATTTTGAATGGAGAAATATGAATTGTATAATTCATTAACTACCAAACCAATCACTAAAAATCAGTGGAAATACAGAATAAAGTCAACTTAGGGGGTGACATATTCCAACAGAAGCTGCTCTTATTGCCAAGAGGAAAGAGTCTGAGGGGTGCCATCGGAAGACCCTTCGCCCCCTACATTGAAGGAACCGTGGCACTGGAAATCATCGCTGCTATCAGAAACCAACACGGTTCCAACATGTTCATGCTCATTTCCAGAGCATAAAAATCCGGTGGGTGAAACACTGTTCAGAGCCTGAGAACCATAGCACCGACCTAAACCACCGCATTGCATGGCAGAAATCAGGGGCTGGCCTATTGGAATCCTATCGCCAGAGGCTGCATCTTGGCATACATTAACATGCAAAGAGTGAACCTCTGGAGGTGACAGAAGAGAGAGAGCACAAGCAGGATCGTACAGCTTGCTGTGGCGGTTCTGCAACCCTGTTGCAGAGACGGTTTTAAGCAGAGGCTGACATGCTGAAACTGGGGCTGCCTGGACATTTTCCTGCAAGAAAGGAAACTTCTTCCCGTATTTGTAGATGCCACAGGATGAGACGGGGAAGTGTTCATACTCATGGTGCCCATTGATTAGATGCCGAGGTGAGCGGCGTGTATTGAGGGGAACTTCCTCAGCTTTAACAATTGGAGCCCAGTTGGACTTCGCTGTGGTGATTGAGAATATCTGAGGGTACGAAGTGAACCTGGTCCCTGTTAACATACAAGGGGCTACAGAAAATAAGAAAACATTTGTTTAAATAAAGATTTTCTTCTTTTCCTTTTAAATTTAATCTCATAGTGTGCTGTGGATGATATAAGATTAGATGAGCTTCAGGTTAAACCATGAAATGTAATTCAGATTTAACTTCAGATTTCAGATTACCAAGGTAACATTTTCTGTAGGAGAAAATGAGGGGGAAACTAAGAGTAAAGGAATGCTTAATGAAGTTCACAGGTATCTGATTTTCAGCACTATTATAATTTTCCCTTAGAAATAAATGAACGAAACAACGGGAAATGCTTGTGCACCATTTTCTTTCACTTCACTTCCATTGGAAGCTAACAAAGTTAATTTCTTCCAAAATTTTCTATATCCAAGTCCTAAACAATATAAAGAACTTTTTTCTTTTGTTTTATTTTCCTTCTATTTTTATTTTTTCTTCACTTTCTTTGCCCTCATATTCCCTCCAACCAAACAGTTCTTGATTGCTTGACGTTCTGACTACAAGTGACTTGTAATTGATGATTTTGAAAACTTTAAACTATGAAGCTATAATTCTAAGTTATGTTATTTGGCTGGTTGTGTTTGAAAGATAAGTTCCAATTTATATTTCTTGTTGGATACAGTTGAAATGTTTAATTGTTGTGACATGATTGAGTGGTGCTTGTTTCATCTTTCAGTACAGAAGATCAAATTACCTTCCATTTCCGATAATCTTTAAAGCAGGCAACCACTTGTCTTTGGTGATTATTATGGATGTAAATGGATATTCGAATTATCCGAATCCTATTCATATATGCATCCATTCAAGCGAACACGAACAGTAATCAAAATATCAGGCCCATTTACTGTCCAACTATATAATTAATATATTTACTTATATATTTTATAATGCCAAGGTTCTAAATACCAGATATTGAGTGCATATTGGCTGGGGTTCTTTCGTATCGAATAGCGGATATCGGGCGGTATATCAAAGATATGTGATCATATCGGATGTCCAAATTGAACATTCTATATATCTAAATATTGAAAACTTAAAGGTAATTATAGAGTTGTATATGTCATCTATTTAATAAATATGTGATAACATGCACGCAAAGCATTCAAGTATAAGCGATATATGCAAAATGCAACCAAAAAAAATAAGAAATGTGCAAAACCAATCTAAGCATAATTTCAATTACTCAAATTTATAATTTTTTATATAGCATGAATGATAAAAGACTTGCTTGTTCCTGGAATTGGATGAATGAAACAAAGAAGAACAAAAGATGACATCCTTACTCTTTTTAAAAATAAGTCTTTGAGTAAGAGACTAACTTATAAAAAGCAAAAGATATGTATAAGAATTACAAAAAAACCATATGAATTGATATATAAACAACAGAAAATATAAAAAATATTATCCATTCTAATCCTCAACATGCTCTTAACAAGATAGATAAAGTGATAAACAACATGCATAAACAATAAAATTAAGCAATATCATAAACTGTAAATATTTAATAAATATTCTCAAGTCTCAAAGTTCCTAATAATGGCATAAATAGCTTATACTTGAGCTGAAACATAAGAAAGAAACCCAAAAAGAGGTGCAATATCGACTAATATCGGGCTGGTACATATCGGTCGATACTTAGCACAGTGATTGGTGCTATATATACAATAGGAAAAAATATATAATTAAATGCAAGGTTCTTGTTTGTAAATTAGTGACAATGCTCTTTGATTTGGCACAATAAGATCAATTTTGATGAGTTTATATAGAACTTTTTGCATTTTACAAAATTCTTTTAGGGTTAGATAGATACTTCGCCGGATTTGGATGTGAAATACTGCCTATATGTTCGGACATGTATCAGCGGATTATATTTCATATCTGAATTAGGATAGCAAGACACTCGCTACATTTACACCTCCACAATGATTATGTTACTTAACATGATAATCAATTTAGGTTTCAATCAAAACCATGAGTAAAAATTTGAATACCTAGTACTTGTTTATTTTAAGTATGATCAAAAACATGGAACATGAACATGACACAGACAAGCGACACGAAAATTCTTTAAAAGTACGATTTGGAGAAACAGGGTCTCAGCGACATGGCACTAGAATATGTAGATAAATAATAATAAGAGTGCATACAAACACAGACATATGCATGCATAGTCATCCAAACATCTAAAAGTTCACACATTTAATAATATAATATACAATGTTTACATATATATGCTAAAATTTAACCTAATATATTTGAAGTTATCAACATTTTATATAAGTTAATATTTTTATGACATTTTTCTTTCACTAAACTATAGACTTTGATACATAAGAAAAAATAAATAAATATTTCAAATATGTAATGTGACAAAGAAATATAAGAGAAATGAAATACCCAATAAGTTTCCTAAATAAAAAAAAAACTATATATGATTGAGATAAGTTCGAGAAGTCTCGAGGAACATCCAAGGAAGTGTTGGTATCCAACACACAGAGATGGCAAGGAAGTGTTGGTATCCAACACACAGAGATGGAGCCAGCAACACAATTAAGGGGGGCACGTAATTTTATATATATATATATATATATATATATATATATATATATATATATATATATAGGTAGTTTATTAAAAATTTCTAATGATGAAGAGTTGAAGGGATTTCAAGAAATTTCAGGGTTTTTTTTTTTTTTTTTGGGGTGCCCCTATAAGGGCCTTCTCTTGGCTTAGTAGCTGCCAACACGGGCATTTGCGTGTACGGCACAGCTACAGGTGTATAATAGAATACATATGGTTTTTCATTAATCAAGAAATGCCTATGACATGCTCTATACAGAAAAAATATCATGGGTTTTACAAAAGAAGCAAATATCCAGTAGTTAAATTGATCTTATTAAGGACATGCATGACAAAGTAAAGAATTTGAGAAAAACTATCCCTATCATAGTAAGCATAGGCTAAAGGTCGCCATTAACTTCTTGTCCCTTTGTGTTGGTTCATGAATGAACTTACTAGGAATATTTGTGATGAAGTTTCATCATGCATTTTTAATTTCTAATAATATCATACAAGTTAATGAGCTTAAGTACCGACATACATATGACATGGGACACTATTGGCATCCCAATTTTAACCCATTTACCTGTGTTCTTTATGGTCTGGTAAGTTCAAAACATATTGCCATTTATTATGAACTTTTCATGTATTTTATGATATTTGTGTTTTGACAACAAGCATATTGTCTAGTCATGATTATTAGAATTTTTCTCATATTTGTGGCATGCAGTTCATGCATTCATTCTCGTTTAGGAGCATTTTGAATGGCTTAATGTTGATGGGTTAAAATGTTAATAGGTCATTTGTCCATTTTTGCCTTCAAAGACATTTTGGCGGTTGATCTTTCATTCCTTGAAAAGGTCCGGCAAGCATAGATCACAATTTTGGGATCCCAAACCATTTGCTCTAACCTTTCTTTGGACCTAAAAGGATAACTTCATTTCCCTGCGCGATATTTTAGTCATTTTTACATTTTGAGAGTAATTTTATCATTTAGGAATATCAATGTGCTCTTGCAACTTCATTATTTGGGTCTAATCTCATAGTTTGGAATTGTTCACCTCTTGTCAAATTCATAAGTTGGTATTAGAAGGAGCTTTTGATACACTTTATGTTTAAGAGAGGCCTCGATACAATTTATCCAAAAGTCCTGTTCCCCACCTGGGACTAACGAACAGAGCTCACCCCTTATTCAATATTCAACCAGGTAGCCCAAACCTTATGTAAATTCATCCAATCAAAAAGTCATATCCTTATCACGGCAGCTTCTATGTACAAATTTTAAGTCAAGACTCCCAAACAAATCCGAACAATTGCAAAATCTGAATGTGCTATTGATGGGAAATTCCATAACTTAATGAGGATATGTTAGCTTTGCACACTAAGGTTTGCAACTTAAACCCCAAATCGCAAGCATGCCTTTGCACCCAAGCCCCTTACTTAACTTGTGGTTGAAGTCAAACAACTCGTTGCCTTGTTTCCCAAGACTTCTCAACACCTATATATTCAGTCACATGCAACCAAGACTTCTCAATCCCTATACTCACATGCAACCTAGGGTAAAACAACCCACTTGTAAAAAAGGAGAAGAGTAGCAACATAGCAAGTGTCCAAAGGATAGTGTTCTAAACATCAACCAATATGATTTTTGAAGTTGGGCACCACAACTTGTACATTTCAAACTCAAAAGTCACTTTTAACCTGATATTAACGATTCAGGTTGAATTCGAGGCGTTTGTCGGTGTATCAGCCTCTAAAAGTTGGTCATTATTTGACTAAATCATTTACAAAGTTTTACTTTTTCTTTGGTTTGAACCCGTTAAACCGAACCCATGCTTTATAGAGCTGAAGGAGATTAGGGCTCAATTCAATTCTCAAGCCCCACAATCTCCACTTCTTCGAAGTGGTGACCTATGTAGAACGGACACGGACACGAATGTTGGACACGACACTAACACCGACACGGCAAAATCTAAAAAAATAGGACACGGCAAGCAATATTTTATTATTATTATATACAGATAAATTTTCACACAATTAAATCTCATCAACAATTTTTCACCCAATTAAATCATATATGAGTCATAAGTATCATACACATTCAACCAAAGCCAAAAAAGAGCCTAAAGTCATTGTAATTTAAATAAAAACATGTAGTAAAACAAGCACTTTACCACTCAAAATATAAGAGATATCTATCTAAGAGGCCTTTTTTAATTTAAAGTTGAACTCATCCTCATCTCTATCCACGAACACCAAGACTTCCAATTCTAGTTCGTCAAGGGAAAGATTGGCAACCTCTAGAATATTGAAGCCTTCAAATGTTTCAAACCCATCACCCCCAAGATCCCACGTCTTTCTTTCTTTCTCCTTCATTGTATTGTGAGGTGCTTCGAGTAAGTAGACGGAGATTGGTATGCATATAAATCAAGTCTTTCGCTCTTTCTAGAGCTATTTTGTTCCGAGCCAAGGAATGAATAAAAGAGTATATGCTCCAATTCCTTTCACAACATGATGATAAACATGATTGGCCAAGAAGCTTTAAACCCAAAGGTTGCAGCAAAGTTGGAGTAGAAGACCCGCAAAAAACCCACCAATGCTTTGGATCCTGAATCCTCTATCATTTAGAGAATCATGATCCGAAAAAGCATCCAAAGTGGCTGAAAATTTCACAAACTCTGTGTTCACCAACATTCGTACGTTGGCATCGGGAAAATATCTCTTCAAGCATTTAGCTCTTTCACTAGAGATTTCCTCATTTTGATGTGGAGTCACTCGATTTGTGCCTACCAGAAATCATTTCGAAATATAACACCTATTCACATAAAGAAAATATATGGTAGATTGACTCGATGAGTTAACAAAAATAAGAAACTGATACAAATAAATTATATCATTTTCATTCTAGATTTTTTACCTTGGGTTCATAGAATGAGCCAAGCAATGAAGTGGTGTATTGCTCTTAGTCCACCGGTTAATTATGATTTTGTGCACCACATTATAAAAAGAAGAATCCTCATCATCTCTTTTTTCCTTCTAGCCGATAAATAGTGCTTTTCACTTTTTCAATCATTATATCCCACATGTTATACACTAAATGTAGAGATGGCTTATCGGTATCGACAAACCTTAGCATGTAATAAATAGGCTCCGTGCAAGGTTCTAAATATCAGATATTGAGATCGTATCAGATGGGTATTTATCATATCGGATATCGGATATCGGATATCGGGGTAGATATCAGGGATGCACGCGCATATCGGACGTTCATATCGGACACTATATATAATGAAACATTGATAATTAAAAGTTTGTTTAATGTCATAGATATCATCTACCTAATAAAATGATGTAATATGCATGCAAAGATAGTAAAAAAACATTTGCACGCAGTCGTGCAATAAATAAGTTATTTCATATCGGGTGATATTTCGGACGATTTATCGCTGATATTTCCAAATATCGGCCGTTTTTTTTGCTGCAAACAATATGGCTAATGATTTTCTCATATCGTATCGGCAGCAAACAAAAAAGGAGATATCGGTCGATATCTCAGCCAACTCGGCCGATATTTAAAACAGGGGCTCCATGAATGAAAAAATGTAATCAATTTTGTCCCACTATCTATCATCCAATACTTTGCCTTTGACAAATTTCAGTTTTCCCACATCATCATCCTTATACAAGGTCCACTTCTCACATAACACCAAATTTTGAACACCCCCTCTTGATAGTCTTGAACCTCTTCAACACGATAATCACCGAGGTAAATCTTGTCTCCGTGATAGAAAGAAGCTCCATCTTCAAGTGTTCATTGAACATGGCAAGCCTAATAGAGTGGTTCATAATAAAATTCTTTAAGATGAGGCATCTCTAGAGACATTGGTGATCCAATTGCACTCTTTATAGGTTATCTCATTTACTTCGGTATTCTTCATCACATATATATTCTTGAGAGCAAAATTTAAAGTGTACAACACGTAAGGAGTCCAAAATATATGAGGATAATGTCCCTCCACAATGGCACTCGCCGCCTTGCAAGCTTGGGAATTATCAGTTATGATTTGGACCACATTTTAGTGTTCAATCACTCTAACATTCTCAATAAGTTTATCCGCAATGTAGAACCGGCTCTTTGTGAATCTCTCGACGTTCATGGACGACAAAACATAGGCCCACTTTTCTGACAGCCATGGAATTATTGATCGGCCTTCCTTGTAAATCCGACCATCCATCACTGCAAGGAGATACTCTTCGAACTCCACGTGCTCTTGATGTGTTCCAACTTTCTCTCTATATTAGATTTTTCATTTTGCAAAAGAGTGATACTCAAAGAGTTGTATCTAGGAGGGATATAACCCGAGATGGGGTTGTTTGCGGCATATGTGAATGCCATAGCATAATATGGATTCCTTGCAAAATTGAATGATAAATCACCGAAAAAGAATTGCATTCAACTCTTCTTTTGCTCCCATATTAAATGATGTTCCACCGTATTACCTCTCTTTTTTTTCGCTTCACTTGAACGCAGCGAAATTGAACTCGAGGATGTAGGCAAGCCTAGGGACCTAGCCATGGAAGCTTTCACTCTGAACTGCGCTTGCTCCATCACTTCTTCATCTCATTCAAATGGTGAGGTTTAACAGTCGAATACATTTTAGTTTCGGCACCAGTTTTTCGGAAGATATGGGCCTTAACTCTTGAGTAAGACCCTTTAAGATGTTCATGACAATAACTACACTTTCATTGCCTATTTCCTCCCCTTATTCTTAATTTTCTGATTTTCTTTACATACTTTCAAAGATGTGCATTGTTTTCAACTTTTCAACGGTACTTTTCGAATAGATAGTCCTACACAACTCTACTTATGTGAGTAGAATAATAAATAATCAACTTGCCAAAAAATAATCAAACATATATAAACTGAAGAAAGCAAAGAGCATGTTAATTAAAATATCATAAAGAATAATAAATAATGAACAATGAATTATCATAATGAATAATGAATAAACATAAGAAAACAGAGAGCATGTTAAATATCATAACTCATAACTCACACGCCTTAATTATATTAATAATTAGAAAAGATAATTCTGGATCTCTCTGTGGATCATTAAAACCCTCACCCTATGCTAGTGCTCATTTATGCCTCTCCTGATCTCTCTTCCCCTCCCAATCTCTCTCAATCTCTCCCTCTCTGCTCTCGAGAGCAGAGAGAGCAGAGAGATCAAGAGAGTTAGAGACGGAGGGGGAGAGAGAAGAGAGTAAGAGAGAGTAGTGAGAGAGAGATGGAGAGGGGGGTAAAATTACCTCTCCTTCGACGAGGACAACTGGATGACGACCACTGCTACAATGATGACTGTGACTGGACGACAACGAGCTCCTTTGACTGCGAGGTCTCCTTCGACTAGACGACGAACCCCGACTTCGACTGGACGACGGCGACGACAAACCGACGATGACGATCTACTTCGACTGTGAGATCTTCTTTGACAGGTTAGGGGAAATTGGGGATTTGAGAGAGATATCGAGGAATTGTAGGTGTAATTTAGGGTTTTAATGTTAATCAGGTCAGGTTTTTCTCATGAAACCCATACCCCCATAAACCCACATAACCATTAAGCAGTGTCGATGCCGTATCTGTGGCTACTTTAAACGTGTCGGACCAGTCAAACAATGCGACTCATGTCGGACACAGATTGATCGTGTCCAACATGTGTCTTGCATGTGTCGGCCACGTGTCCGTGTCCGAAACGTGCCCGACACCGACACGGTGACCTGCGTGCAGTGTCTGTGCTTCCCTTGTGGTGACAACTCTCAAGAGACACCATCACAATGGGAGTCCTTTGAACTCTGACAAGCCTCCTCAAGTGCCAAAGCCTTTTCTAGCAATAACGAGACTTCACAATGATGATAGCCTTCGAGTTGGCAGCGAGGCTTTTTAAGTGACCAGCTGGTCTTCTTGAGTGAGATAAATCGAGGATTCTCAAGTGTCGGCGAAGACTAGAGGTCAATGATAAGACACTTTGAAATTTTTCAATTTTTTTTTGACTTTTCTTTTTTTGTTCTTAAGAACCGAAGGGTGGCCTCTATTTATTCTAAACCTTTTGTCCAGTAAGGTTTCCTTAGTCCTCTCCTCTACTGACTGCACAGTACACAAAAGGTTTCCCCGTCTCTTGGTTCCCCTTTCGGCTAAGCCACTAAACAATATTGTTTTTAAATTTGAGCAGAATATTGACTGTTGATGGTCTGAATTAGTACTGTATCGGGATTCATACTGAATTTGGGTATTGGCCTGCATTGAGTTTGTCACTGTTGATTGGAAGTTGAATTGAATGGAGAAAGAGATTAATATAACTGGTCCCAAAGATTTGGGATAAAAGCTTTGTTGGTTTTATTGTTGTTCTTGTAGTTAAGTTTATTTGAATCAACTTCTCTTAATGAGTTGAATAAAACACCTTTAAAATTTAATAAACTCAATCAAGAGATGAAGAGATAAGATCGAGTTTCTATAAGAAATATTATTAGTTTAAAGTTTAACCGTTGATTGAACAATAAATATTTGAATAATAGGATGCAGTGCAAAATGTCACATGGAGTGGCACTAAATTGCTTGAGTTCACTCACAGGGTTTGTCTGAGAAATCCAACTCAAAAGAAATTCTTGTCTGATTTGACAGTGAAGTGGAATAAAGTTCCAAACAAACACAGCAGTCAGGCATACTTATGGATTTCTACCAATGGAAATTCAGGTGTATCAACTACAAGGAACCAAATGAGCCTAATATTTATCCCAGAATGCATGCCTAAAATCTGATTTCTGATCTCAGTGTGTTGCAGCCAAATAAGGCTGTAAACGGTTGAATTCAGAGTGGATACATTCAGTATTAAGGTCCATGGTTATTTTGTTACTTTTCTTTTAATAGAATTTAAATCAGATGTGTCATTAGAATTCATTAGATTTCATTACATGATGAATTTTTTAAAAATTGATGTATCATTTGTCCCTTGTTGTGAGAAAACCTTAGTTTGTCATCTGATAACTTCACACAAAATTATCATAATACAAATGTAAATTTGCAACTAGAAAAAAATATTTGTAAATTGTTTTCGTTTTCCTAAGAAGATGAGAATTGATATCCAAGACCTTTTATACAAACATTAGAATCATAACATTCATCATCTAGAATTTGGCCTCTAGAACCAATTCATTGCATGGTCAATAATCCAGTATGATATGTAATATAAATGATAGATTTGGCATTGCTTGAATCTTGGTTTGCATATTATGCAATATTGGAATTTTTTATTACGTCTTTGATTTGGGCATGTTCAAGAATGAAGAGACATTCCTACCAATGAATTGTACAATGGACCCAATGCCCTATAATTTTCTAGTCATAGGGTTATCAGATACTTCTATTTAAATCACACCAAAGCCTCATGAGAATGCAGGTAGTTAAGAGTGCCAAAATAACAAAAGGGAAAAGGTGTGGAAGTTAAATAAAACCTTGGTGATTTGTCATAAAGGCCCCAGAATTTAATGAAAGCAGCTGAGGCTTCCTTCGACGTCTGTTGTGCCCCTCAAGTCGTTTCCTACAGCTTCGTTTTACCTCATCAAATTCCACCAGCAAGTGAAATCTGTTGGAACAAATATTTACAAAATAAGAACTTTAAATTGGAAACTGATTAGCAAGTGAACACTAAATTGTCGATATGTTTACACAAGTGAATCTGATTAGTTTCTCTAGAATTTCGTTATGATTTTCCTACATAAAGAAGCCATTTCCTTAAGGTTCGGTTTAATACTATTGCCACTACTACTTTCCTACTATTCCTCTTTTCTTTTGTAAATAATTTTGGTTCATAGAGTACGTAACTTCACCTATTTTGTTTTGGGAAAAAGGAAAGCATCTCTACATGCTTATATAAATACAAAGGACAGCAACATACAGAACATTCACTGTCAAATGATCTGATCTGATACTTATCCAATCCCAGATATAATGTCTAATATTAAAATGTTCAATCAAATGTTACCTTCAGCTTCCTTGGTATCTAAGTGAGGTAACGACAGGTGCATTGAGCGGTATAGGTAACGACTATAAATTCTTTTTAAGAGGATATAAATGTGAATACAGTTGGAATCTGGAACTATATATCAATATTTGGAAAACATGAATTCTGTGATTTGGAGCAAATACATATGATGCCTGTTGGATACCGTTTGGATATTAACAAATAGGACTACTAAGATGAAGAGAAATATGGTTAGATTCTTAATAGTCAGTTCTTATAATGAAATAATAAAATAAAGATTTTCCTGATAAATTCAATTAAAACAATTTGATATTGGTCCCAGTAAATATGGATATTTGTCCCCCAAAACAAAGGGTCCAAATGTTGCAAGTCCCTAAAGCTAATTGTCATAAAAAAAAAGGTAGGGAATATTATATTATCCCAATCTGATTTAAACTTCAAGTTCCTTTTCATTCCTCCATCTCAATCCACTCAATGAACACAATAAAGTCTGCAGCACTTAATATCGAACTACTATTGTTTAATGTTTCAGGTGATCGCTAAACAAATACTTGCCCCATACAAGAATACATGGTCATTGAAAACCACGAGATGTGAGACTCTAAAGGTGGCCCTTGTAGATTCTAAAGGCCCCAACCATACCTGTGTGTAACACTTTGTTCCGTGAAGCTCTTACTCAAGGACATCTTAAGTCTTAAGATTGGAGGCTAGTACTACCGTCACCCAAGAACGACTATCCAAGATGTTTCCACTATGGTTCTTCCCGGAAAAGTGCCAGCAACAATTAACTCATGGGAAATACCATATACCAAATACCTTCCAAATGCACAACTTACGCTGTATAACTGACTTTCATGTCACGAAACTCCATTTTGGTTTTGCAACTTTTTTAAGTAGTCATAAGGAGGAACGCTTATGCAGAAGGCTTCTGCTGCAAGGATGTAACCTTAATATAATTAACAAACAAATTAACAGAGGTTTATCCTCCATTCCTGCATGTAATACTGCATCTTGATGTTCCTTGAGTGATGACATAACTTTTAAGAAATAGAGAAAACGCCAGCTAACATAGGTTTTTTGGTAGTTCTAAGAAAATGCAAACAGTGGCTTTTACCATGATTATCAGTGATGGTGGCTCCGCTCATAACATGAGGGATACAACAACAAAGACTTTAAAATTTTTTGGAGAATAGACGGCTGAACCCTATATTTGGGTTGCCTCTCTTTATATAAATGAGGAATAAATAGAAAAATATAATAAAAACCTTTCACACTCTAATACTTGATTCCTCTTCATTGTATGATTATAAATCTTTATTTGATGCCTTCATGAGTGGGTGTCATAAATTGCATTATATAGGTTGTTGGTGGAAAGGGACTGGGGGTCATAATTGATTACATTATAAAGGTTGTTGGCGGAAAGGGACTGACAAGGTGACTGATTTATACTGCATGGTTAAATAAGGAGAGTTCTGTGCACCAAAGGTGTATGGAGTAATTGGATTCTAAATTTGGAGATATGAATCAAGGAAGTTAATAGTTAATACTGAACTTGACCTTTCTTTGTGTATGGTGCTTCTTATCATATTCTAGAGATAGTCTTTTGGTGTTCTGAACTTCTCAATAGCCGTAATATTTATCATTTTTGGATAAGAATTCTAAAGGGTTTTCCACGTTTTCCAGAAAAGATTTGAACATTGTTTGTTACAGGGGTTCTGAGATCAAGTTTTGAGAGGAGTGGTGCTTGAATGAATTGCCTTGAAATCATTTGCCCTTCTCTTTTTGCTCGGCATAAGAGCAGGAATGCTTCATTGCCATCTTAGAGAGAGATGAGAAATAGAGGGGACTTGGAGTCTCAAGTTCCGAGAAGTTATAATAGAGGAGCACCAGGAGAGTTAATGGTTTTGTTCCAGCTTCTCCAAAGTGTGTCTCTGTTTCCTCTCTATGACAAGTGAAGTAAGGCTGTGGAATTCTAAAGGGGAATGTATTCTTAAGCCTTATTATGATACCCTTAAGTTCTACAGATAAAAATGCTGCCTAGCCCAAATTCTCAGGAAAACGTAGAATTTATAAATGACTGGTAATTTAAGAAACATTGTTGACCATTGAGTGAACATAGTAATTGTCAGCAGACAGCAAATTTTGTGCGAATATTTCGGTTTTCTCTCATAGATTTCTTAATCCTTTCGGACCCTTGTAGGCCAGCTGCATCCTAAAATTTAGCATCAACAAATCCTTTCCCAAAGCTCTCACCAAATTATCTTTCGATTCCCCCT
The DNA here is from genome assembly GCA_038442645.1 of Agave tequilana. Lineage (NCBI taxonomy): Eukaryota > Viridiplantae > Streptophyta > Magnoliopsida > Asparagales > Asparagaceae > Agave > Agave tequilana. The sequence goes on along the minus strand of JAVJIF010016974.1, from coordinate 58,059 downwards.
GATAAATAGCAGATGAAAGAAAGGTAGGCACATGCTCAAGGGAGCAAGGAAGCAACAGATCCTTTCCCAAAGTTCTAACCAAATGAAAGATGCACCAAATGAATTTTGTTCTCTGCAACCTAAAGTATGAGCATTCCCCAAAGAATGCCCGCATCCCTAAATAGGTTAAAAGATAGCTGACAAAAATCTCAATATCAAAATCAAGCAGCATCTCTTCCTTCTCTAGCAAGTAACCACTAGATGCATACCAGTCATATAAATTTTACCTGAATCTATCCAAATACTCGCAATTAAAGTACACAGAGGTGCTAGCTGAGAAAAATGTGAAAGATCTACAATGTATGAACTAATTCTAATTTCTAGTAGTACCTATTGAAGGAAAAAAATTATGACAAAGCTTCATCTCACAAACAAAGCCACCAAATGAAGGATCCTAACCCCTCTCAATGCATGCGCAAGCATATGAGAGGACAGAAGATATTTACAAATTCTAGAATTTAGTAGCAAAACTACATGAAGAAGATTAATTATTGACAACGGTGATGCACAGGTAAAAAAAAAACAACAAGAATTAACCAATCAATACGCACAATTCATAACTAAATTCTAGTAACAAAACTAATCAAAAGAAGTCCAATTATTGATAATGATAAAAACACAAGTAAAACTGACAAGAATTGATCAATCACCACCAAATTTTACCTGCTACACTGCTGGCAGAACCGCTGTTCTCGTCCCCCCACCATCACAATCGCAGTCTTGGAATGGGCCTCACAGACCTTGTGCCTCCTGTGATACTCTCTGCACTTGCTAAGATCTGTTACACACCCATCAACCAAACATGAGGTTATTGGGCTGCCATTGTTCGTGGCACGAGCTCTCTTGGATGATCCTGAAAACGAAGACGACACCATTGAGGCGGCCGATGCAGCTCCTGCAGCCTGTTGGTCCTTCCACTGATTGGATGGCTCTGAAGCACCTGAACCCCCCAGCTTAAGATCAACTGAGCAATTGCGTCCTTGTTCCAATCCTGCAAAATCCAAATGAGTCAGCTTCAAATCCCAATCCATAAAACAACCCTTGTACAGTTCATTTAGGGACCCTTCTATTCTCTATCACTCTTTATTTTTGATGCTAGCTTCCCTTTTTGTCATCTTTTTTGACTTTTTCCTTTTTTCCAGTCCCTCTCCTGTCACTCCTCTTGTAATATTCATCACCCCTTTCAAAATCAATCCAATTCACATGGTTTGCTCAGCTGTGCCTCATCAGCAAAGGTTTCACCAGGAATTTCAAGAAACCAGATTAAATAACTTTCAGACGAAGAAATTTGAGAGAACAAAGAAAGGATCAAGAAACCAACACGTATCAACTTCCAGAGATTACAAGAAAATTTGAACCTAAATACATGATAGATGACAACACAGAGAAAAAGGGTTAACAAAGAAAATTCCAAGATTGATGAAAACCAATTAAAAAGACAGAATCAAGGGATGAACAACAAGAAATTGCAAAAAAATAAAATAAAATAAAAGAGCAGATTATCAAACAGAACTGCAAAAAGTGGAAAAAATAACAAAAAAAAGAAATTGAAAGGGGAACTTCTCATAAGACAAGCGCTCACGAGAGCATAATAGGAAAAAATTAACAAACCCAAGTACAAAGGTCATTCTGATTGCCCTCATGGAATCAATGCGCAGAAAAGACGCGAGGGGGGTGTTTTGGGTGGGTGGGGGGGGGGGGGGGGGGGGGGGGGGGTCGGGGGGCGGGGGTGTGTGTGTGTCTCTCACAAGAATCCAAAAAGGCCAGAAACAAAACGAGGAGACACTACTTACTTGCACAAACGCACAACTGCAGCTGAGATAACACAACCAACAACAATAGGAATCAATCAAATCTGCTGAGAATGGGAAGAGCGAGTGGGGGAACCTCACAAATTTATTAAACAATGAGAGAGAGAGTGATGGGTGGAGAGAGTGAGGCGCGGCGTGCGTTGGGGGGGGGGGGGGGGGGGGGGTGGGGCGGAGTGCGTACTGGAAAGCGGTCGCTTTTTATTTTATTTAAACTTTTTTTTTTATTTTAACCTAAGCTCAATTTTTTTTAATTTTAGTCTCACACTGATTACGAGAGGAGTTAGTTTTGTGTTACAATTATTTATGATTAAGACTTGATTTGCAGTTATTTTTCAGTTCTAATTTTAAAAAAATTTAAATTTTATTTAGTACTTTTATTTTGTGCAAATTTTATACCTGGTGATGCACTGAGTGAGAGAGTGATTTTTTTGATATTAAAGTCAGAATAAATCTTTATCCCTTATTGTAATTTAGCATGCAGACAAAAAGTAAAAAAAAATTTTATTCATCATTTAAAAAAAAAAAGCAGGAAGGCAAGATGAGTGGAAAGTGAAAAGCAATTGCTTTCAAGCTTCCTTATCTCTCTCTCTCTCTCTCTGCTCTTTCATTGTCTTAATTTTCTTCTTCGTTTACTTTTTCCCTCTTGTTTTTTTCCCCTCTCTCTTTCTCTCTCTCTGTTCTCTTTCAAGTTGTGAAAGTACAGAAGAAAGAGAGGAATGGAGCAAGAGTTTGAAGCAGGGATGTTATGCTTCTCACACTTGAAGACATGTTTTTCTTATGAACTTGCTTCATCTCCCACTCGTTAATCAAGGTCAGCTGTCCCGCATCGTTTTCTTCTACCTGCTCTTTTTGTCAGTACACGACAAAGTAAATATACAAATAACAAAGCAGTTACTGGTACGTGGGCCCGTCTACAGAGTGGGCGACACGTCGCTTTGTCAATCACTTATCCTGAAAAAAAAGAAAAAAGAAAAAAGAAAAGAAATAATACAATTGCTCACAGCAAAAAGTTATACAACCAACGAAGAAGTTGTAGACATTCAACGGTTAATTGTCTGGATTAGGTTCATATTAAAAAAAATTGGACCCATGATATTTTTTTCCTAGTATTAGTGTGTATATATATATAGTAGTATATATTCTATATATATTTCTGTTTACATCCACAAACAAGGAAAAAGAAATTTGTCAACAAAATTTTTTACTTTATCGAGAAAAGACATAAAATTACTCTATAATATTAAGTGAAATCACGATATTCACAACTTTGCCTTTTAATTTCATTAGAAATTTTAAAGCTGCATGTCTAAACATATGTGTCATGAGCTAGTTACATGAGTCAAATTCAAACCTACACTACACTCAACCTGTTTCATAGACTTTAGCCGAGTTGACCCAAACTCGGACATGTTTAACCCACACTTGTCAATCGCGTGTCGGTTACTCTACAACTAATCAATTCTGTATTATAATTTAAATAAACATATTAGACACAAAACTAATAAGACTAGTAAATACTTTTTTCTTTTTACTTTTTTTATTTAGGGAGTTTTCCTCTCCCTATTTTTTGGAGTTTTCACAAGCGTCACGGGGCTGTTTGTTTTGGGGCGGAAGTGGAGATGTGAAAAAACTCAATTTTCACTTCTGATGTTTATTTGGAATCAAAAATGAGAAATGGGAAAATATTTTTCTTTTTACACCTTTTTACACAATCATTATCTCACTTTCAGGATGTTACATTTAATTTTGTAGTCATTTAAATCTCAATTGTAATAAGTCTTGTATAGTTAATTTTGTGGTCATGTAAATCTCACTTGCAGTCTAATTATAGTTTAAAAAAATTTCATTATTAAATATTTATCTTAATATTATTTTGCGGCCAACTTTTTGGTCAACTTTTCTATTTTCACTTTACTAACCAAACGATCAAACATCGTAAAAAGAAACCCACAAATCTCAATTTCCTATCTTTTTCTCACCTTTTCTTCCCCTTTTCCACTTCCACTTTTTCCTCCCACTTCCAACAAACCAAACATATCACAATGCACTTTGCCATTTTCTTAAATGATGATAGCCATGTATGAGTGAGCCAAAATTGAGCTAATTGAGTGTCGAGTTGAACATGAAGGGGTGTTTATTTGATGGCCTTTGGAATTTCGCCTCTAATATGGAAACCAATAACTTCTGCTCAAACATTCTTAGAGAAGAAGAAATGCTCAGAAGTCATTAATTAGTTCTGATTGGCAAATCGATCGATTGTGGTTGTTGGAATTGAAGAATATGAATGCGAATCTTTGAGTTGAATTATGGCGAGATCCGTTGATCGAATCAATTGGATGATGGTTGGAGTGTGTTCTCCTTCCATTGGGGATGAACGTGGCATATTCACATGTTCAATTCCGACTTCGAATGAATGAGATATTCAAGTCTAAAGATTGCCTAATTCAAAGTCTAAATGGGACTAAACTGTTGGAATGCCAACAGTTACGACTGTTGGACTGCCAACAGTTGTGACTGTTGGGTGCGTCAGTTGGGCAGCCAACAGTTGTGACTGTTGGGTCGAAAGGTTGCAACCTTTCGTTGGGTTCAGACCCGTTGGCCCCTCCTAGAGCGCTATAAATAGTGCTCCGGATTCTCAATTGGAAACACACCAACAACAACACCAATCTTCTCCTCTCTCTGAATTCTGAATTGCAAATTAAGTTTTGCATTCTGAATTGCAAAGTAGAGTTCTGAAGTGAAGTGACTTCCAAAAGGGAGTTCTGGAGTGACTTCCAAACGGGAAGTGGGAAATCCGTAACTCGGTTTCCGAAGCGACTTCCAACGGAGATTCTGCAAAATTGTTCTGAAAGAGGAATCAGAAAATTCAACATATTCTTTTATAAGAATTGTTGTCTGAATCTGGTACTTCTGAAGAAAGATATTCTTCTACCTTCCATCGTCCTCAACAGTGGGTGCTCCTCCAGAAGAGTAAGACAAATATTCATTTGAAATTTGTCATTATACCGCTGCTTTGCTAATCCTGTGTAGGTACTGGTTGACTACGGTTCGACCGTACGGTGATTTGGTAGTGCTATCCAAATACCGTGAAGAAGTGTTGTATCTTGGGAGACCAGCGTCCATTATCCCGTTAGCACCGGTGCGGGGGACGTAATTGTCTTAAGGAGATTCGCTTTAAGCGTACCTCACTTCAAATACTGTATAAGTGGATTAAGTCCTTTATACAGGGGATATACTTTACAGTATATCGAGATTGACTTAGATTCAGTCTAAGTGATACTGTATAAGTGGATTAAGTCCTTTATACAGGGGATATACTTTACAGTATATCGAGATTGACTTAGATTCAGTCTAAGTGATACTGTATAAGTGGATTAAGTCCTTTATACAGGGGATATACTTTACAGTATATCGAGACTGACTTGGATTCAGTCTAATTGGTGCTTAAACCAAGGAAGGAAATTGAAAGGTGGTTCTTAAATTAAGGAACGTTCTATTGAACGGAAAACCTCCCACCTGATATTTGCCGACCTGGCCAATTAGATTGTTGATATCTCAGTGATCTTGATTAGTTGTCAGATTGATTCTTGTTAAGCAGAATATCCAACAATCTTAAGACAATTATTATTGAAGTTACTAACTTCAGTTCTGCTTGAACTTGCAGAAGATGTCTGAGACAAATCAAGATAGCTCAAGCAAGGCAACAAACATGCCACTTCAAAGTTTGATGCCTCCTCCACTTCCTAACCCGAAGCCGGAGAAGCCAGGAAAGTTTGATGGCACAGAATTCAAGAGGTGGCAACAAAAGATATACTTCTACTTGACCACTCTTCATCTGGCCAGATTCCTGGAAGAAGATCCACCAGAGCCTGCAACTGATGCATGGACTCAATGTGACTTCCTTTGTCGAAATTATGTTCTTAATGGACTGGATGACTCTCTTTATAATGTCTACAGTCCAATCACTACGGCAAAGAAGTTATGGGTCAGTCTTGACAAGAAATACAAGACTGAGGATGCTGGTACCAAGAAATTCGTCGTAGGACGATTTCTGGATTACAAAATGGTGGATACCAAGACTGTCATCAGTCAGGTGCAAGAGTTCCAACTTATCTTGCACGAGATAGAAACCGAAGGTATGATCCTACCTGAAAATTTTCAGGTTGCTACTATCGTGGAGAAACTCCCACCTGCGTGGAGAGATTTCAAGAACTACCTTAAGCACAAGCAAAAGGAGTTAAAGTTGGAAGATCTCATTGTGAGGCTTCGATCGAGGAGGACAGCAGAAAATTCGAGAAAAGGAGCAGTAAGAACTCCTACGAAGCAAAAGCCAATGTGATCGAGGACTCAAAGGGGAAAGCGTCTACTTTCAAAGGCTTAAAGCGGAAGAAGACTTCCCAGGGGTACAAGGGCAAAGTCCAAGAAGGCAAGAACATGCGCTTCAAGGGAACCTGCTACATCTGCAACAAAGAAGGGTATAAGGCGAATGAATGTCGCAGCCTTCTCAAAAAGAACAAGAAAAGCCACCCACAGGCAAACTTGACCGACCATGAGTCTCCAAGCCTTTCAGCTGTGGTGTCAGAAGTAAATCTGACAACCAACAATAAGGATTGGTGGGTAGACACTGGGGCTACTCGGCACATCTGCTCTGAGAAATTGTTATTCTCAGAATATCAAATACTAGAGCAAGATGAGCAACTATTCATGGGGAATTCAGCCGTCTCAAAGGTTGAAGGAAAGGGCAAGGTCATCCTGAAGTGGACATCGGGGAAAGAGCTTACTCTTAATGATGTGCTTCATGTTCTAGACATCCGCAAGAATTTGATCTCCGGATCAATACTTAGTAAGAAAGGATTTAGAATGGTTTTTGAATCTGATAAATTTGTACTTACTAAGGGAGGGATGTATGTGGGAAATGGTTATCTTGTTGATGGACTTTTTAAAGCCAATGTTGCAGTGGTTGATAAAAAGTCCGTGTATTTGTACCCGAAGCTTATAAATAAAGAAAATTCTTCTGTTTATTTGCTTGAGTCTCCTATTTTGTGGTATGCTAGATTAGGGCATGTAAATTACAAGTCTTTGAAGAACTTGTCTAATCTGGGATATATTCCTAAACTCAACTTGGAAGAAATTCGCAAGTGTGAGATTTGTGTTGAGGCCAAGTTGGCTAAAAATTCATTTCACTCAATAGATCGAAATACAGAACCTTTAGGGTTAATTCATAGCGATCTATGTGACTTGAAGTTTATGCCAACTAGAGGCGGTAAAAAGTATTTTATTACTTTTATTGATGACTGTACAAGATACTGTTATGTGTATCTTTTAAACAGTAAGGATGAGGCAATAAATATGTTTACAACATATAAAGCCGAAGTTGAGAATCAACTCAACAAGAAAATCAAGATTCTAAAATCCGATAGAGGCGGAGAATATGAATCAAATGATTTTAGTGAGTTATGTGCTAGTTTTGGTATAATACATCAAACAACAGCACCATATACTCCTCAGCAAAATGGAATTGCTGAACGGAAGAACAGAACTTTGAAGGAGATGGTTAATTCCATGCTCGTAAGTTCTGGAGCTCCGCAGAACTTGTGGGGGGAAGCTCTATTAACTGCAAATTATATTCTAAATAGAGTACCCCACAAGAAACTTGGTCTTATACCATTCGAGTTATGGCATGGAAGGACACCTTCCTACCATTACCTCAAAATGTGGGGGTGCCTTGCAAAAGTGCTAGCTCTATTACCTAAAAAGACTAAGTTGGGAGCAAAAACTATGGACTGCGTATTCATAGGCTATGCCTTGAATAGTAGTGCCTACAGATTTTTGGTTCATAAATCAGAAATACCAGATATTCATGTAAACATGATTATCGAATCTCGAGATGCTGTGTTCTTTGAAGACATCTTTCCGTACAAACGGGAAGCAGATAAGACTTCTGGGAAAAGAACACACGAGATGGCGTTCAGGGACGAAAGCCCCGAGGAACCAATTGTTAATGCGGAAACTGAACCAAGAAGAAGTCAGAGATCTAGAATCTCAAAATCTTTTGGTCCAGATTTCATAGCATATGCTATTGAGAGCGAGCCTCAAACATTTAAAGAGGCTATGTCAACCCCAGAAGCACAAATGTGGAAAGAAGCTATAAATAGCGAAATAGAATCCATACTAAGTAATCATACTTGGGAATTGGTAAACTTGCCTCCTGGAAGTAAACCAATTGGGTGTAAGTGGATTTTCAAACGAAAATTAAAACCCGATGGATCTATCGATAAATACAAGGCTAGATTAGTAGCCAAGGGTTATCGGCAAAAAGGACTTGACTACTTCGATATTTATTCACCAGTAACAAGAATAACGTCCATTCGGATGTTGATTGCGATTGCAGTATTGCACAACTTAGATATCCATCAAATGAATGTCAAGACTGCATTCTTAAATGGTGAATTAAGTGAAGAGATATATATGGAGCAACCTGAAGGATTTAAAGTCAAGGGCCAAGAACACAAGGTGTGTAAATTGATAAAATCCTTATACGGTTTAAAACAGGCTCCAAAATAATGGCATGAAAAATTTGATAGTGTCATGATCAAAGATGGATTCACTATCAATGAATGCGATAAGTGTGTTTACACGAAAACAGTTGGAGATGCATGTATCATTGTTTGTCTTTATGTAGACGACATGTTGATACTTGGGACTAATATTGAGATTATTAAGTCCACTAAAAGAATGTTATCCAACAGTTTTGATATGAAGGATCTGGGGGTTGCTGATGTAATTTTAGGAATTAAAATTACTAGAACACCAGATGGAATCAGTCTATCTCAATCTCACTACGTGGAAAAGATGATAGAAAGATTCAAGGATCATGTGATAAAAGAGAATACAAATTCTTTTCTCCCACACGTCCACCTTCATAAGAATACAGGAACTGGAATACGCCAGTTGGAGTATTCTCAGATTATCGGAAGTCTAATGTATTTAATGAATTGCACTAGACCCGATATTGCTTACGCTGTAAGCAAGTTAAGTTGATACACTAGCAATCCTAGTGATCTACACTGGACCGCTCTACTACGAGTATTGGGTTACGTATCACATACCAAGGAATATGCCTTGAGATATGGACAGTATCCTCCTGTACTGGAAGGATACAGTGATGCTAATTGGATTGCAGATTCTGAGGAATCAAAATCAACTAGCGGATACGTATTTACTCTAGCAGGAGCAGCGGTATCATGGAAATCTTCTAAGCAAACATGTATTGCCCGTTCCACTATGGAATCGAAATTCATAGCCTTAGATAAGGCTGGAGAAGAAGCAGAATGGCTTCGACAATTCTTAGAAGATATACCGTTATGGCAAAAGCCAGTGCCCGCTATATGTATACACTGCGACAATCAAGCAGCTATATCTAGGGCACAAAATGTTTTATACAACGGTAAGTCTAGACATATTCATCGTAGACATAATACCGTGAAGCAGTTGCTCTCAAATGGAATTATCTCTATTGACTTTGTATCGTCAAAGGATAATTTAGCGGATCCGCTTACTAAAGGTTTAAGTGGAGAGCGTATAAACTGCGCATCGAGGGGAATGGGTCTAAAAGCCTAACCTTACCGAGTCAGCTTAATGGAAACCTCACTTAGCAACTGGAGATCCCACGGACTAAGTTCAAGAGGAAAAACTAGTTATGATTGACTTATCAAGTAAGCACTTGGGAGTTTGACTCCAATCCATTCCTAAGGTGCACATAAGTGCTTTTCTACAAGTGGATTAAGGATAAGCTTAAATGCTTTTAATGATGCCTATATCTTGTTACTAAACAAGTGGAGTAGAGTAGACTACTCTTAATAGGTCCATCACCTATGTGAGTATAGAGTTGGGTCGGCTCTTTGGGAATTTCTATGGAGGCTGTTATTCCCTAAAGATACTCTCTGAAATCAAGAATGTCCAGGGCCAAAACAGATACAACCGAGAACCAAAGTTGATTTGGAAAGTTACTGTGTGAAGCTTGTTGACTTGGCTTACACTAACGGCTAACAGTTCAAGACCTAGTTCACTGATTAGCCAGTAAGTCCGATAAAGCTTTCGCTATGGAAGGTTCAAGACCTAGTTCACCTATCCTTATGCAGTTTTTTTTTCTCAAGTACCTTTCACAATAGAGTCAGTCTCTTTGTGTGTCATTTCCTTGAATTCTCCATTCATTGTGGGGGATTGTTGGAATTGAAGAATATGAATGCGAATCTTTGAGTTGAATTATGGCGAGATCCGTTGATCGAATCAATTGGATGATGGTTGGAGTGTGTTCTCCTTCCATTGGGGATGAACGTGGTATATTCACATGTTCAATTCCGACTTCGAATGAATGAGATATTCAAGTCTAAAGATTGCCTAATTCAAAGTCTAAATGGGACTAAACTGTTGGAATGCCAACAGTTACGACTGTTGGACTGCCAACAGTTGTGACTGTTGGGTGCGTCAGTTGGGCAGCAACAGCTGTGACTGTTGGGTCGAAAGGTTGCAACCTTTCGTTGGGTTCAGACCCGTTGGCCCCTCCTAGAGCGCTATAAATAGTGCTCCGGATTCTCAATTGGAAACACACCAACAACAACACCAATCTTCTCTTCTCTCTCTGAATTCTGAATTGCAAATTAAGTTTTGCATTCTGAATTGCAAAGTAGAGTTCTGAAGTGAAGTGACTTCCAAAAGGGAGTTCTGGAGTGACTTCCAAACGGGAAGTGGGAAATCCGTAACTCGGTTTCCGAAGCGACTTCCAACAGAGATTCTGCAAAATTGTTCTGAAAGAGGAATCAGAAAATTCAACATATTCTTTTATAAGAATTGTTGTCTGAATCTGGTACTTCTGAAGAAAGATATTCTTCTACCTTCCATCGTCCTTAACAGTGGGTGCTCCTCCAGAAGAGTAAGACAAATATTCATTTGAAATTTGTCATTATACCGCTGCTTTGCTAATCCTGTGTAGGTACTGGTTGACTACGGTTCGACCGTACGGTGATTTGGTAGTGCTATCCAAATACCGTGAAGAAGTGTTGTATCTTGGGAGACCAGCGTCCATTATCCCGTTAGCACGGTGCGGGGGACGTAATTGTCTTAAGGAGATTCGCTCTAAGCGTACCTCACTTCAAATACTGTATAAGTGGATTAAGTCCTTTATACAGGGGATATACTTTACAGTATATCGAGATTGACTTAGATTCAGTCTAAGTGATACTGTATAAGTGGATTAAGTCCTTTATACAGGGGATATACTTTACAGTATATCGAGATTGACTTAGATTCAGTCTAAGTGATACTGTATAAGTGGATTAAGTCCTTTATATAGGGGATATACTTTACAGTATATCGAGACTGACTTGGATTCAGTCTAATTGGTGCTTAAACCAAGGAAGGAAATTGAAAGGTGGTTCTTAAATTAAGGAACGTTCTATTGAACGAAAAACCTCCCACCTGATATTTGCCGACCTGGCCAATTAGATTGTTGATATCTCAGTGATCTTGATTAGTTGTCAGATTGATTCTTGTTAAGCAGAATATCCAACAAATAATACACTCTTATATTTGGTTTGTATTTAAAATATCACATAATTTAGAAATAAACACACAGATATTCAAACTGAACATGAGCAAGCAGGCATAGTTCAAGTGTGACAAGTTCATATGTTAGAGGAAATCAAAGTTGAGCTAAAGCAAAATACAACATTGTTTGTGAGTAACTTGCTCATTTAATTAACAAGTGAAGTTCAGTTCATAGTTAGTTTGATTTCTTTGTTTCTTTCCCCTTCAAAATTATTGGAAGGTTTCAAGTGTTCATGAGTAAAGTCTACTGTCTATGATGAAGCCCCCGGATTTGTCATTAGGGAATCCCCATTGATAAGCAAGTCTCCACCTAACACTACACATTATTACATTGAGGAGGGTGAGTATATATACTTCAGATCCTACCAAACACCAGAAATTATTACATTGTAATTTCTAAGTCATCTCTTGGTGAATTTACTACACAACAAATAATCAGAATAAAAAATAACCTAGCAACAAAGCTAGCTAGCTAGTTCTAGAGATGACAAGGATTTCTATGTTGTTTGATTCTGCAAACCATTTATTGGCTCTTAAAGCAACGAGTTCTTGTCCAAGTTCTTCTGGTTGAGCTCAGTCTTGTTCTTCACTTGCTAGATGATAATTAGGTGTTACAAGCTTTTCACACTTGTTTGCAAGCTCTTGTTCATTTTTTCCTTCCCTTTTCTTTTTAGTTTTTACTCTTTTTTGGAATTGTACTCCCTTTTATGTTAAATCCTATTTTCTATTTGTAAGAACTTTAATTCTGGGTACAAAAGATAATACTTTTATTATATGGTATTATTACGAGTATAATCCACGTGTGTACGTAGATGAAAGATCTAGCATAATCCCAATGAATCTTCTCATTTTTGGTTTGAAGACCGCAGAGCTTAATGAAGGAAATAGTATGTTTGTTTGTTTCTCTTTTGGTAAGCCAAACAATCTCCTCCCCGTGAAGGATAATCATTCACTACGAGTGCTCGCATAAAATTTAGAACAGGCCACCTTCTCACAAAATATTTACTTCTATTTTAGTAAGTCTTTAGTCGACATATCAGCTTTATTTCTCTCTGTATGATGTGAGGAGAGGATCTAAAATTTAGTTGATAGAGTTTTTTAACTCTTGTTGGAGATAGTCCAGAGATTTAAAGTTCAGCAGACCAAACCAGCATAGGGTTGCGCAGAGGAACAAGCCGGTTAATCGTGCCTGATCTGTTGGAATATGAAGAATATAAATGTGAATCTTTGAATTGAATTATGGCGAGATCCGTTGATCGAATCAATTGGATGATGGTTGGAGTGTGTTCTCCTTCCATTGGGGATGAACGTGGTATATTCACATGTTTAATTCCGACTTCGAATGAATGAGATATTCAAGTCTAAAGATTGCCTAATTCAAAGCCAAAATGGGACTAAAGGTAGCTAAAAGCATTTAGTCCCACATTGGCCATGGGATGGAAGTTCGTGGTGTATAAATAGAGAAAATTGAGAACAAAGGGCGTTCCCTCTGGGTACTTGGAGTTTTCGCCTGCGATTGGGAGGGAACTATGCCCGCACATGCGTGCATGCGCGCGCGCGCCGCCGCTGGCAGCGCTGGTGCCGGGCTCGGGACCGGGCTCGGGCCTGGGTCTGGGTTCGGGTTCATTGGGTTCGGACCCGTTGGCCCCTCCTGGAGCGCTATAAATAGCGCTCCGGATTCTCAATTGAAAACACACCAACACCAACAACAATCTCTCTCTATCTCTCAGAATTCTAAAGCAAATTCTGAACTGACAGTGGAGTTCTGAAGCGACTTCCAGCGAGAAGTGGGAAATCCGTAACTCGGTTTCCGAAGCGACTTCCAAAGGAGATTCTGCAAAATTCGTTCTGAAAGAGGGATCAGAAAATTCAACAGATTCTTTTATAGGTACTTCTGAAGTCCTCAACAGTGGGTGCTACTCCAAAGTAAAGGCAAATATTCATTCGAAATTTGTCCTTGTCCCGCTGCTTCAACGATCCTGTGAAGGTACTGGTTGACTACGATTCGACCGTAGTGAAGGAGTGTTGTATCTTGGGAGACCAGCGTCCATTATCCCGTTAGCACCGGTGCAGGGGACGTAATTGTCTTAAGGAGATTCGCTCTAAGCGTACCTCACTCCAAATACTGTAATATACTGATATTTAGTATATCGAGACTGATTTAGATTCAGTCTAGTTGGTGTTTAACCAAGGAAGGAAATTGAAAGGTGGTTCTTAAATTAAGGAACGTTCTATTGAACGGAAAACCTCATCTCAGTGATCTTGATTAGTTGTCAGATTGATTCCTGTTAAGCAGAAACCAACATGTGATCAACCAACGTGCACAATCTGCACAGTGGAAGAAAAAAAGGAACAGGGAGTCAACCGCCTGGTCGACTGACCCATAAGCTTGAAAATTGCGGTCGACTGGGCGGTCGACTGACTGAGACCAACATAGAGCAAAGTATTTGGAGTGAAAAATTGGCCTAGCGGTCGACCGGTCGATCGACCTCTACATGGAGCCGGTCGACCGCGAGTCAGGTTCTGCAATTTTCCTTTTGGATTATGATTTGTTTTCAGAATCATTTTAGAACTTTTTGGTTTCTTTTTCTATTCTCTGGCTATATATTGAGGGATATTGTTTTGTAACCTGTATTGGTGATTGGTTAATAAGATCTCTCTTCTGCCCCTGAAGACGTGGCAAATTGCCACACCTATTTAAATCTTGTGTTCTCTACTTTATTTTCTATTCTTACCTATAGTGATTGCTCTCGGCAACTATGATCTCGGTATTAGATCTCAGGAGGACACAACAAGTGGCATCAGAGCTTCCGAGTTTGTTGGGATCAGTGGAGTAGGTCATTTTCAAAAATCCAATCTAGGATTTTGTTTGGAGGTAAAGTTTTGACCTTTATCTATTTGAATCTATTTCTCTGATTAGTTTCTGTTGGCCCAAGGTTACAATCACCCATGATTAGTGTATTTTGATGATTACAAAACATATTAGTTATTTGTACTAATAACATTTATTGTTTAAGTGTGTTTCAGATTTCTATTCATTCTAGAAGTCTTCTCTCACAAATACAAGGATTTGGACTCAAGTCAACTCCAATTGGGCTCAAGGAACAAGTGTTGAAGATTATATGAAGAAGCCTATTGAAGATCTTGAAGTCCTTAGAAACATTGTAAGAAATAGAATGTTAAAGTTTGAGTATATGAAATTTGGCTCTAGGATTTGCACACACACTTGTTTCATATATTTTCTATGTTTTGAAAATGGTTATTTCTAAGTTTTATGCCTTAGTTTATATATACATGTACCAAAAGCTTTATATCTTGAAAATCTTGTATAAAACATGTGCATAAACTATTTTCTGCATAATACTTAGCTATATGTATTTTTAAAATATTTCTCAAAATTTTTCTAACTCAAAACCAGCCCAGTTTTCTGTTTCAGGCAACTCCGGCCGACCGGCCCGGTCGACCGGCGATGTGTCTGGACATGCACTGTTTGTGCATGTTTGTCGGTCGACCGGACCGGTCGACCGACGGAGAGCAAATTGCTCACAGGTTTTTTTCGGTCGACCGGACCGGTCGACCGGAAGAAGGAAACTGTGTTTCCTCTTTTGGTACGGTCGACCGGACCGGTCGACCGAGAGCCAACGGCTCTTTGCAGCTGGCCTTGCGGTCGACCGGACCGGTCGACCGCCAAGCCTGCTGTAGCCTAACGGCTCTTTCCTCTTTGGGCTATTCTGAAAAACTGTTTTTGTTTTCAGCTTTAACAGATTTTTGGAGAGTTGTTGGGGAGCTTTTGCAGGTCAAATTAGGTGTAAAGAAATTGTTTTTAACCTATTTTCTAACCCTATAAATAGAGGAGAAGTCTCTCTTGCATATCACTAAGAAAAATCCTCAAGTTTGTGTTGTTTTCAAAAGAGAAAAGAAAAGAGTTTAAAGCTTTCATTCCAATTCTTTTTGAGCTTGTTTTTCAGTTGTGTTTGATTACTAATATCACTCTACAACTGAAGTTTTTCTCACCACACTTCATAGAGCCAAAAATCCAATACTCATTCTATAGTGAAGTTGTAATTGAAGTGAGAGTGTTTGTAAAAGAGTTTGAGAAATAGTGTAGTGATCTTGTTGTGATCACTTTGTTCTTGTAATCCCTTCCTTGTGGAGCAACCTCTTCGGTAGAGGTCCTTTGTACTCGGTGGAGCTCGGTGCTCGGTCTTCGGTAGACCAAATTGTAAAGGCATCCTCGGTGGATAGTGGAAACCCTTCACGGAGGTGAAGGCGGGGAGTAGAGCGGTGGCTCGAACCTCGAAACAAATCACTTTGTTTGCGATTGCCTTTGCGTCCAATTCTTGCTTTACTTTTCAATAGTTCCTTATTGCTTTCTATTGCATACTTGTGATATTGTTTAAATCTCTTGTGCTACTATTTGCTTGCTTGTAATTCTTGCCATATATCATTGTGTTTGCATCATTCTTCATATCATCCATTTCATACTTGTGTGTGCCAATCCCGTACTCATCCAACAAGAGCTTCACATAGCGCCTCAACCCATATCAAGGGGAATCAAGAGGAGTTTAGTCCAGAGCCTCGCAAGAGGAATTCGGCTACACTTGTTGAATTGTACTAAGTTGAGCCTCACTTGTTTTAGGTTCCGCTTTTAGAGAGTTAAAATTTTTAAGATTAGCAATCACACCTATTCACCCCCCCTCTAGGTGTTTTTCAATTGGTATCAGAGCTTGGACTCTAGGATTTGGTTTAACAACCTTAGAGAAGATCCTAATTTGCTAATCATTTCATTCATATTCATATAGTAAAAATGGCCGATGGAATTAAGACCCCTCCTAAGTTTGATGGACTTAACTTTCCCATATGGAAAGTTAATATGACCGTGTTTTTGCAATCTCTAGGTAGCCGAGTTGCAAAAGCCGTGACTAAGTCCTTTAGTGTACCCCCGGTGACGAATCCACTTGGTCCGAAATAGAGACTAAGGAATTCGATGCCAATGCCAAAGCTCACTATGCACTTCTACAAGCCCTTAATGATGATGACATTTCTAGGGTTATCCATTGCAAATTCGCATATGAGATTTGGTCACACTTGATAGTCACACATGAGGGGACCTCACAAGTAAAGAAGGCTCAGATTGACCTTCTTCGGTCCCAATATGAAACATTTAGCATGCAAGAAAATGAAACCATTGATGATATGGTTACAAGATTTACCAAGATTACTAATGGACTCTCATCTTTAGGTGAAAATATCAACAATGATCAAAGAGTAAGGAAAATCATCCGTGCTCTTCCTCCTTCATGGGAAGTTAAAGCAACAACCTTGAAGGAACTCAACGACAATGAAGAGATGGAGCTTATAGGTCTCATTGGGAACCTCAAAACCCATGAGATGGAAAGGAAAGCAAGGGAGGATATGGCTCCTTCCAAAAAGAAGACTATCGCCTTCAAGAGTCAAACTACACACTCCGATGAAGATGATGAAGAAGAAGATGATGAGGAGCTCTCACTCCTTGTTAAGAATGTCCGGAGGATGTACAACAAGGCGAAGTACCAAGGTAGAAGAAGATGGCAAGGAGGCAAAGAAGAAAGAAGGATCACTTGTTTCAATTGCCAAAAGCCCGGACACATTGTTGCGGAGTGTCCGGACAAAGCTAAGCCCTCCACTTCAAAGAAGCCTTACAAGAAAAAGGCTATGAAGGCAACTTGGGATTCGGAGACCGAATCCGAGGAAGAAATAGACACCGCCAACATGTGCTTCATGGCAAATGAAGGCACAAGCAAGGTAACCTCTTCCACTCCTTTAGATAATGAACTTTCAATGGATGAGTTAGAAGAAGCTTTTGTTGAATTGTCACAAAATTATGATTTCTTAAAGAAAAAGTATTTAAAAATGAAAAAGGAAAATGAATCTTTAAGTCATCAAGTTTTTACTCTTACAAAAGAAAAGGATGATTTGGTTTCCACCTTGGCCACTACAAAAAATGATTTTGAAAAATATAAGAATTCTTGCAAAGGTAAGGCCCTACTAATTGATTCTAATGAAGTTTCTATACTTAAGGAAAGATTAGACTCATTAAGTGTTGTTTTGAAAAATTGTGAGTTTAACAAGAAGAAAATTGAGGCTATGTTTCCTAAGAAACAAGCCCCAAAGAAAAATGCTCATGCACATGTTCATGTTCATGCTACACAACCTAAACAACATGGCAAAACCCCAAAACATGCTCACACTACACATACACATCATGCATTCATGTATGGTAGAGTGTTCTCATGTTCACATTGTGGACGGAAAGGGCACTTAGCCAATTTTTGCTATGATAGATTAAACGTTTCACGTCATAATGTTTGGGTTCGAGGCACTAACTTTAAAGGACCCAAGAAAGTTTGGGTACCAAAATCAACAATTATGTTAAATGATGTAGGTACTTTCCAAATCCCAACGACGTAGAGGATTATGGTATCTTGATAGCGGTTGCTCAAGGCACATGACTTGGGACATCAACAACTTTGCAACCCTATCAAGATATCATGAAGGTGGCACCGTCACCTTCGGAGATGACGCCAAGGGTAAAATCATCAGTATTGGTAATGTAAAACTTGGCACCTCTCCTTTAATTGAAAATGTAGTGTTAGTTGATGGCCTCAAGCATAATCTCTTGAGTGTTAGTCAACTTTGTGATAAAGGTTTTGATGTTGTTTTTGATAATGTTGCTTGTAAAGTAATTGATAGAACTTCTAATGTTTGTGTATTTTCCGGTTTTCGTGAAAGTAATGTTTATATGATTGATATGTTAAATATGTCTTGTAATATTACTTGTTTGAAAGCCCTCAATGATGACTCTTGGTTGTGACATAGGAGATTAGGGCATATTTCTTTTGATCACATTTCTAGGTTAAACACAAAGGAAATGGTGAAAGGTATTCCTTGCTTGAATTTTGAAAAAGACCGAGTTTGTGACGCATGTCAATTTGGGAAACAAACTAAGTCTTCTTTTAAGTCAATTAAGGATATCATGACATCACGTCCTTTGGAGTTAATCCATATGGATCTTTTTGGCCCTACACAAACCAAAAGTCTAAGTGGGAATAGATTTGCTTATGTTTTGGTTGATGATTTTTCAAGGTTTACTTGGGTTTTCTTTCTTGAACACAAAAACCAAGCATTTTCGTATTTCCAAACTTTTAAGAAAAGAGTTGAAAAAGAAAAAGATGTTTCGATTTTGAGAATAAGAAGTGATAGAGGAGGTGAATTCATTAACCAACCCTTTACCACTTTTTGTGATGAACATGGAATAAAGCATGAACTATCTTGTCCTAGAACTCCACAACAAAATGGAGTAGTTGAACGGAAAAAAAGAACATTACAAGAGATGGCTAGGACAATGCTAAGTGAATATGGTCTACCACATTATTTGTGGGCCGAGGCCGTTAATACATCATGCTATATATCAAACCGTGTTTTCTTGTGTAAAAATACTACTAAAACTTCTTTTGAAATGTATTTTTCTAGAAAACCTAATGTTTCCTATTTCAAAGTTTTTGGATGCAAATGTTTTGTTTTAAATACAAAAGATAATTTAGGAAAGTTTGATGCTAGATCTTATGAGGCTATTTTTGTAGGTTACTCAAACACTAGTAAGGCTTATAGAGTTTTCATTAGATCATCATTGACTATTGAAGAGTCTATTCATGTTAAGTTTGAGGAATCTAATAAGTTTGTTAAGAATGTTGTAGAAATAGATGCATTGGATGAAGGTTTGGAGAAAGTGACCTTGGAGGATGCTTCTACTATGGGAGACAAACCAAAGGATGATGAAGGAAGCGAAGCTAAGGTGGAAGAGGCACAAGGAAATGAAAATCAAACACATGAGGTGGAGCCTACTCAACCACTACCAAAGGATTGGAGATACAATCCACATCATCCCAAGGACCTCGTCATAGGTGAAGTATCAAAAGGGGTAACTACTCGCTCTAGACTTCATGACTATTGTGGTAACTATGCATTCATTTCTCATATTGAACCCAAAAATGTCCTCGAAGCCGAGGCCGATTCATATTGGTTGCTAGCCATGCAAGAGGAGCTCAATCAATTTGAGCGCAACCAAGTTTGGCACCTTGTTCCTAGGCCCCACGATAGACCAACAATTGGTACTAAGTGGATCTTTAAGAACAAGTTGGATGAATCGGGTAATGTAGTTAGAAACAAGGCTAGGTTAGTTGCCCAAGGTTACGCTCAAATCGAAGGGATCGATTTTGAAGAAACCTTTGCACCCGTAGCATGGCTTGAAGCCATACGGATGACACTAGCATTTGCCTCATATAAAGATTTCAAATTATTTCAAATGGATGTTAAAAGTGCTTTTCTAAATGGATTTATTGAAGAGGAGGTGTATGTTGAACAACCCCCCGGGTTTGTTGATCCTACACATCCGGATTTTATTTTTAAATTAGATAAAGCTCTTTATGGTTTAAAACAAGCCCCTAGGGCTTGGTATGAAAGACTTTCTTCATTTTTGATTTCAAATGGTTTTAAGAAAGGTAAAATTGACACAACTTTGTTTACAAAACATGTAGAAAAGGATATTCTTATTGTGCAAATTTATGTGGATGATATTATTTTTGGTTCTACTAATGAATCTCTTTGCAAAGCTTTTGAGTCATGCATGAAGGATGAATTTGAAATGTCTATGATGGGGGAGCTCAACTATTTCCTTGGACTCCAAATCAAGCAAAAGAAGGATGGGATCTTCATCAATCAAGCCAAGTACACAAAGGAACTAATCAAAAGGTTTGGGCTTGAAGGATCGAAAGTAAGCAAAACTTCCATGGCTACAACTACTAAGCTTGACAAGGATGAACAAGGTAAAAGTGTAGACATTAAATTATATCGTAGCATGATTGGTAGTTTGCTTTATTTGACGGCTAGTAGGCCGGATATTATGTTTTCCGTTTGTCTTTGTGCACGTTTCCAATCTTGTCCTAAAGTGTCTCACATAATTGCGGTTAAACGCATAATTAGATACCTTAAGGGCACCATTGAAATGGGTTTGTGGTATCCTAAAACCGGATTATTTGAAATGAAGAGTTTTTCGGATGCCGACTATGCAGGTTGTAGGGTAGATAGGAAGAGCACAAGTGGAACATGTCAATTCTTGGGTAATTGTCTTGTATCTTGGTCTTCCAAAAAGCAAAATTCGGTAGCCCTATCAACCGCCGAGGCGGAGTATGTTGCAGCCGGAACTTGTTGTGCACAAGTTCTTTGGATGAAACATACTCTCCTCGACTATGATTTATACTTTGATCATGTTAAAATATTTTGTGATAATACTAGTACTATTCACATGACAAAGAATGCAAATCAACATAGTAAAACCAAACACATTGACATTAGGTATCACTTTCTTAGAGATCATTATGAGAAAGGTGATATTGATATTGATTATATTTCTACCGATTTTCAACTTGCCGATATTTTTACAAACCTCTAAATTATGCTAGATTTTCATTTATTTGTGGTGAGTTGAATGTTTGTATTATGGATTCTTAAAATAATATTTTCAACTTGTTTTGTTTTAACCCTTTTTGATGTATGACAAAAAGGGGGAGAATAAGTTTAGTTTGATATAGTTTTTGATATTATTTGAGTTTTATTTTATGTAGAAAAAGAAAGTTTGTTTATTTAAGTTTTGACAAAACTTTTGTACATTGAATGCTTTTGTACATTGAATGCTTTATGTATTGTGCTTTCAATAGTCCAATTTTTTATACATAGCATCATTTGAGGGGGAGTTTTTCAAACTCTTCTTCCATGTTTATTTAAATAACCTATATGTTTTGTCATCATCAAAAAGGGGGAGATTGTTGGCCCAAGGTTACAATCACCCATGATTAGTGTATTTTGATGATTACAAAACATATTAGTTATTTGTACTAATAACATTTGTTGTTTAAGTGTGTTTCAAATTTCTATTCATTCTAGAAGTCTTCTCTCACAAATACAAGGATTTGGACTCAAGTCAACTCCAATTGGGCTCAAGGAACAAGTGTTGAAGATTATATGAAGAAGCCTATTGAAGATCTTGAAGTCCTTAGAAACATTGTAAGAAATAGAATGTTAAAGTTTGAGTATATGAAATTTGGCTCTAGGATTTGCACACACTTGTTTCATATATTTCCTATGTTTTGAAAATGGTTATTTCTAAGTTTTATGCCTTAGTTTATATATACATGTACCAAAAGCTTTATATCTTGAAAATCTTGTATAAAACATGTGCATAAACTATTTTCTGCATAATACTTAGCTATATGTATTTTTAAAATATTTCTCAAAATTTTTCTAACTCAAAACCAGCCCAGTTTTCTGTTTCAGGCAACTCCGGCCGACCGGCCCGGTCGACCGGCGATGTGTCTGGACATGCACTGTTTGTGCATGTCTGTCGGTCGACCGGACCGGTCGACCGACGGAGAGCAAATTGCTCACAGGTTTTTTCGGTCGACCGGACCGGTCGACCGGAAGAAGGAAACTGTGTTTCCTCTTTTGGTACGGTTGACCGGACCGGTCGACCGAGAGCCAACGGCTCTTTGCAGCTGGCCTTGCGGTCGACCGGACCGGTCGACCGCCAAGCCTGCTGTAGCCTAACGGCTCTTTCCTCTTTGGGCTATTCTGAAAAACTGTTTTTGTTTTCAGCTTTAACAGATTTTTGGAGAGTTGTTGGGGAGCTTTTGCAGGTCAAATTAGGTGTAAAGAAATTGTTTTTAACCTATTTTCTAACCCTATAAATAGAGGAGAAGTCTCTCTTGCATATCACTAAGAAAAATCCTCAAGTTTGTGTTGTTTTCAAAAGAGAAAAGAAAAGAGTTTAAAGCTTTCATTCCAATTCTTTTTGAGCTTGTTTTTCAGTTGTGTTTGATTACTAATATCACTCTACAACTGAAGTTTTTCTCACCACACTTCATAGAGCCAAAAATCTAATACTCATTCTATAGTGAAGTTGTAATTGAAGTGAGAGTGTTTGTAAAAGAGTTTGAGAAATAGTGTAGTGATCTTGTTGTGATCACTTTGTTCTTGTAATCCCTTCCTTGTGGAGCAACCTCTTCGGTAGAGGTCCTTTGTACTCGGTGGAGCTCGGTGCTCGGTCTTCGGTAGACCAAATTGTAAAAGCGTCCTCGGTGGATAGTGGAAACCCTTCACGGAGGTGAAGGCGGGGAGTAGAGCGGTGGCTCGAACCTCGAAACAAATCACTTTGTTTGCGATTGCCTTTGCGTCCAATTCTTGCTTTACTTTTCAATAGTTCCTTATTGCTTTCTATTGCATACTTGTGATATTGTTTAAATCTCTTGTGCTACTATTTGCTTGCTTGTAATTCTTGCCATATATCATTGTGTTTGCATCATTCTTCATATCATCCATTTCATACTTGTGTGTGCCAATCCCGTACTCATCCAACAAGAGCTTCACATAGCGCCTCAACCCATATCAAGGGGAATCAAGAGGAGTTTAGTCCAGAGCCTCGCAAGAGTAATTCGGCTACACTTGTTGAATTGTACTAAGTTGAGCCTCACTTGTTTTAGGTTCCGCTTTTAGAGAGTTAAAATTTTTAAGATTAGCAATCACACCTATTCACCCCCCTCTAGGTGTTTTTTAGTTTCTGCAATTGTGTTTGGTTCTCTGGAGAATATGACCAAAATCAATCAATCAACAGTGAAGATTGTTAATACTCACCAATCAAAGATCAATATGGTGATGACATGAACAACTTCGATATGTAGAGAGGTGAGTGATGGATGCGCTAACCGGATCAAATTTGAAAGATTATCTTCTATTTGAGAACAAACTAGAGGAGATTTTAGAAAAAAATTGGGACCAGATGAATAAGACGGCATGCGGCGTCATTAGATCTTGTCTAACACAGGATCTGAAGTATCATGTGATGATAGAAACTTTCGTAAGGAAGATTTGAGATAACATAGAGATCAAGTATTTGACAAAAAGTATTGAAATTCACTTGCATCTTAAGAAGAGGCTTTACTTCTTCCAGTTGAAAAGAGGGATTTTCATCGGCGATCACTTGAACAACTACACAAAGCCTTATGCAAACTCAGTTAATGTGGATGAAGTGATCAAGGACGAGGACAAGGCGTTCGTCTTATTGAGCTCTCCTCTGGATGATGATTATGAGACCTTTATTCTCACTTTAATCAATGGTAAGGAATCCCTTAGATACAATAAGATGTCGACTGCTTTGTAAACAATGAACTAAGGCGAAAGGATAAGGAGTCCTCCAATAGCACATCAGCGAAGAAGGAGTTCCAATCAGACGGACAAAAGTGATTATGAGAGATCAAAGTCTAGGTCTGATTTTAAGAAGAATCAGTGTGCTTCTGCAAAGAGAAAGGACACCGAAAAGTTGATTGTCCGAAGCTCAAGAACAAGGAGTCGAAGCCGAAAGCAAACATCGCACAGTTGAAGAGTTCACATGTGGATGGTTCAGATTCTGACTCATCAGTTGTTTCACTTATTATCACTACTCCTACAGTTTGCTTCTCAGATGTTTCTGAGTGGATATTGGATACGGGTGCTATCTATCATGTTTGCCCCAAAAGGATTGGTTCGTTAGTTTTGAGAAGCTACATGGAGGCATGGTGCAGTGAGTGATGATCACACATGCAACATAGATGAAGTAGGGACGATTCTCATTGAGTTCAAATTCTAATTGAGTTCAAACCAGCACATAGAAAATACATAATTTTAGGAATACAGAACAGAAGTGCAAATGCTCAATGCTACCGCTATAGCGAGTGGCTATGCGGGTCGTGATCCACAAGGAGGGACTAGCGATGAAAGCTTTTTGTAAGTTCTCTTTAGTTCACAAAAAATGGTTAAAATTCTTCTTTCAGTTCTTTAAAAGAAAAGAAAATAAGTTATGTTAAATTGTTAAGAAAGTGGTAGATTGAGAAGGTAGAGAAAAATAGAAAATAATTTTGTACAAAGAAACTGAAAAATAATGAATAGAATTGAGAGATGGTGATGTTGGTGATTTAAACTAAAAATTAAAAAAAAAGAAAGTTAAACCCTAAAAAATACTTACTTACCTCTTCAGCACCTGCTTACCTTTGACCCGTATCGACGATGTACCTTTATTTGAAGATGAGCAAAGTATGACAAATAGGATCTTCCTGAAATCACCTAGAGGGGGGTGAATAGGTGATTATGCTAATCTAGTGAACTAAATGCGGAATTTAAAATTAATTGTAACAACACTCAAGCAAGTATATGATATAGCAATATGATCAATGCACAAAGTAAAAATATAGAGAGAGAGTCAATGGATCAAGCGCAAACAACGAGATTTGTTTCGAGGTTCGAGCACCCAGCTCTACATCCTCGCCTTCACCCAGAAGGATTTCGAATCCACTAGCTTGTCCACAAAGGACTCCCACACAGGGAACCTCCACCGAGGATTTGGGGCAATACAATAACTAGGAGTACCCAACTCCTCTCTTTACAACCACAACCTCTCACTAGAGGCAAAGCACCAAGCCAACCAAAACAATCACCTCACAACTTGAGGAATAAGCACAAAGCTACACAAGGATCACCTCACAACTAGAGGGATGCAACCCACTTGCACAACCTCCTCAACACTATGAGGAAAAGACACAAAGCCAAGCAAAAATAGGGTTTACAACTTGGTGATCAAAAGATCACAAACCAATCTCTTTTCCCACAAACACAAAGATCCTATAGAATAGGATAGTAGATGTAGCTCAATTGCGGAGAAAAACAAAGGAATGGAAAACAAATACTCAAAGAAAATCCTTGGGAAAAACTGAAATCAAGATATAGAAGTTGAATCAAAACTCTTTTCCCAAAAACACTTTTCTTTGATTTTCCAAACTCTAGAAAAATACCAATAGATTGTAAAGATTTAAGCCCAAAAACTTCTTTTGATTGCTGTGAAAACACTGGAGAGTATGAAAATATTAGCACAAAAAATTCTTAATGAAACTAGTCACAAAATGGGGTTTATATAGCCCCTTTAAAATATAACCGTTTCAGCCAAAAATGGTCAGATTTGACCATCCGGTCGACCGGCCAGTCGACCGGCCAACGGTCAATTTTTGACCGTTAGCAGCTACCGGTCGGCCGGGCACCGGTCGGCCGCCCGGTCGACCGTGCCCAGAACCAGAGAGCAACGGCTCTCTGGCCGGTCGACCGGAGCAAACCCGAGAGTGGGTTGCTCACAGTCGGTCGACCGCTCGGTCGACCGGCTAAATGGGTAGGCAAGCGTGCACGTTTGGTGCACGTTGGTCGACCGCTACGGTCGACCGGCTCCTGGTCCGGTCGACCGTGCGGTCGACCGCCAGAGCTTGGCAGGCTATATAATGGGTTGAAAACTGAGGTTAAAAATATTCTAATAAATCCTATAAAACTTCTAAAAAATCCACAAAAATAGTTTCTAACATAATATATGATATATAATCATGTGATAAAAATTTCAACACAAATATCAAACATTATGAACCATTTTTGTGTTATGAAAAAATTACCATAAACCAAAAACTGTATTTTCCAAACTTAGATTTTTTTAATAGGAAATCTGATTTTTTCAAAACTCATTTAAATACAAAAACATGATACTTAAACACTTTTAGGCATGTTGCATATGGACATAAGTCCAATATATATGAAACATATATGTATCATAGTTTTTGACTTAAATACCATAAATATGTTTTGTTAAAACACAAACCTGAAATACAGGAATATGCATATCAAAATAAGTTTGTCTAAGTAGTTGAAGCATGCATGTATATAGAACAAATCTAATATACATTAAACCATGTAAACTTGTTTTGAATCTATCTATTCATGAAAACCAAGATCGGTTAAACCAATCAAATCGAAAACCAAAACCAAAACATGAAACGTGTGTGTTGTGAACTTGAGCATATCATACTATTTTAATCTTTACAAATGGATCTAAACAAACTAAAAACTATGGTACCGAAGTCTTCTTGTAGAGCGTCGTCTCCAAGCCGACTCGATCCAAAACTCGATCCACCGAGCTTGACTCCAACGAGTGCTAAATATGAACTTTGACGCTCGGGCTCTTGAATCACTATGTGAAAGCTTCCAAACCATCTTTGTTGAAGCTAATCACCTACTAACATCTTGATTAATAATCTGAAACTAAAATCACAAGATTATTAGTACATATAACTACATGAGTTAATAATCATCAAACTAGAGTGGAAGGCCTTTGGGCCAACAATCTCCCCCTTTTTGATGATGACAAAACTCTTGGAGTTATATATGCATGGATTAAAGTTAAGCTTCAAAGAAGCTCCCCCTTAACTCATGCATAGGAAGAAACATAAGAATATGCAATGAAAGCTCATAAACATGTATGCATAGACATGCATAAAACATAGATACCAAATACGAAAACATGTTCTCGATATGAAACATGAAATGCATCAACATGCATAAATAAAACAGGCTCTTGATACCAATTAAAACAAGCTCTTGATACTAA
This sequence comes from Agave tequilana, assembly GCA_038442645.1. Lineage (NCBI taxonomy): Eukaryota > Viridiplantae > Streptophyta > Magnoliopsida > Asparagales > Asparagaceae > Agave > Agave tequilana. Next base: position 31,062 of record JAVJIF010016974.1, on the reverse strand, counting down.
TAAAAAAACTCAAACTAAAACAAGCTTTTGATACCTCAAACTAAAACAAGCTTTTGATACCAATAAAAAACATGTTCTTAAATATTGCTCTTGATACCAATTAAGCATTAAGCTCTTGATACCAATAAAAATCAAACTAACTAAACTATGTTCTTAACAAACACTCTTGATACCAATACTTGATATCAACATAAAAACATGCATAGTCATAGAAACATGCATATAAACTCAAATAATTCTCCCCCTTTTTGTCAATCATCAACAAAGGGGTCCAAGTAAAAACAAAACATTCTTCTCCTTTTTGTTCGAAACAAAGAATCAATAAAGGAGTGACAATAAAATAAATTATTTCAACATGATACCAATTAAAACATATCAATATAAGAGTTCTTGTCATTAATGATACCAATTGAAAGAAATAAATCAATAGAGACCAATTGAAAGTAAACAAAATCTTGATACCAATAGTGAGTAAACAAATAAGCATCTTGATACCAATTTAAAGTATTATTCTTTTTTTAAACATATGATACCAAATTGAAATTATTATTTTCTATCATAAAGCAAGGGAGTGGAATACAAAACCAATGGTAAACTAAATACCAATTGAAAGATAAAATATGAGTTTTCTCCCCTTTATGAAATACCAAATAAAACAATGCTAAGCTTGTTTAAGATACCAATTGAAAACTAATCAGTTGAAACATGAAGGTCATTAAAAATTCAAGCTTTAGCATAAACAAATATATGTATGAAAAATTAGATACCAATCAAAATTAATACTATTTGAAGTGTAAGCATACATACATAAAAATATATATGAGTATACAAACATGTCAATATTGATACCAATTGAAAAAAAAATCCAATGATACCAATTGAAACAAAACTAATATCAAATGTATATCTCATATTACCTACCACCCATTCATGCTCATGTTTAAAATGATTTTCAATAAAGAACATATAAGGCATGGTCGCCCATCCAACCGCCCGTAGAAGGTAGGGGTTTTCAAAAATAATAGGTTTGAAAGTAAAGTATGTTTGAAAATCTCTACCATATGAAGAATATCGCAACTAGTTATAGGAAAAATTTTGTAAACTAGTACGAAATCCTTCAAGTAAGGAATAAAATAAGAATATATTCCATAAAACACATGTAAATCACATAACACCAACACTCAAAATCTATGAAGTATATATCATACTCATGAAACTAAAATCATGAGATAACACGAATGATGTGAGTGTATAAGCATAATGTGAAAAACATAGTCATGGAGATGGCAATCAAGCTCAATTGAAATTCCTTAAAACATGAAACATGAACTCATCAAAACTAAATTTCCATTAAAACAATTTATACTTCAAGGCATATGTATGTTTTGACAAAACAAGAAGTATACATACATATCCCTAAACACAATTGAGTCCATAATAAAGATTTGCATGAAAAGCAAATGACTCAAGGGATATACATGTATATACATGTATATCTTAAGGTTTGGCAAAATAGACATATACATGAAGTGAAATCACATGATTATAAAACATGTCCAAAATTGGGAATATAAGTTAAAATGCATGAATCATCAAAACTAAACTATACTAGCACATCTAATGGGTACAAATAAGCATTCAAACACAAACATATATAAAGATTTATTTGTGGCCCACTATATGTACAAGTATAAATCCTAGTCTTAATGAAAACTAACATCTAAACATATATTCAAAACATGAGGCATAAAACTAGACATAAATCAACATGATAATCATAAAAATGATCATTATGTAAATCCACAAGCTATTAGACCTATGATATACATAATAGCTAAATAATGGTGAGAACACAACATATGGGTCCATATAAACATGGGTGATCTCAAAAGCTATACATGCATGTCAATGATCTAAGAATCATGGCATTTAACATACTAATCAAAACATGAAGCATCAAAAATAAAAATTATAAACGTACATATGGTCATTATGTATATGCATGTGTAATAGATCTAGGACATACATATTAGTTTAAAAATAAGGTGAGAACACAAGATAAGTCCATATTAAACATGGGTGTCTCAAATAACTAACATGTATAACACTAATCTAATTATCATGGCATAAACATAATAATCAATAAACCAAGACATGCTATAAATTAATGAACATGAAAAAGCATGCAAATATAAACGGGAGTTAGAGATTGATACCAAAACCGATGAAGGCACCTCTCTAGTTCTCCAAACCAAGATGGTCTTCCTACCAAACTTTCCTTGAAAGTGATGCATCCAAATAATCCTCATGAAGCACGGAACGCATCCACCTCAAGGTACCGCAACTCTCACGTCATGCGAGAGCCCACACCTACATCAAATACAATAGGGGTGGTCTTTGGTACCCATTTCTTTTGGGTCCATAGGGGTTAGAACCTTTCCTAACCCAAACAAAATTAGTTGCTAAATTAACATCATGTATACGATCATAACAAAATTTAGCAAAGTGGCCCTTTCGTCCACAATGTGTACAAGTGTACACATGAGCATACATGTGATGGGTGTAACCGTGAGTAGCATGTGTATGCCGTGAAGGGTGTGCATGCATAATAGGAACTTGTTTCTTTCGAAACAAAGATTCCAACCGTGTATGATTCATGGCACAATGGCTCAAAGTGGAGCCCAAACAATCCACACTTTTCTTCAAATCATTTATATCATTTTCAATATTAGAAGATAAAGTGGAGCATGCAATAGGTGTGCGGGGTGAGGCTACACTAACATGGCAAACATGTGAACCTATATCATTTTGCAAAGATCTATTTTTATTTAACACTAAATCTAATTCTTTTGAAATAAACTCAATTTCATTTTTCAAAGAATGATTGTCCTTTAAAATAAAATCTAATTTTGAAGATAAGATCTCATTATTTTTCACAACATCATCACAATCATTTTTACTTTTCAAAAATTTATTTTCCTTTATGGCAAGGTCTAGTTGAGATTTAAGTGAGTCACGTTCACTACAAATCTCTTCCTTCTCTTACAAAATCAAATCAAATTTTGAACACAAATCCTCATATTCTTCTTTTAGTTCAAAATTCTTCTTTTTCAAAAGATCATGCTTTTCTAAAAAAATTTCAAACTTTTTAGCAAGTTCCATATTTAAGGTTTGAACTTCTAAACACCCATAGCAATAGGAACTAGTGCTATCATCTAGATGAGATTCCGATTGTACCTCAAGGGAGTCATTCCCTTGGACCATGAGGCAATGCTCGTCGGACTTGTCTCTCCTAGATCTTCTCATCTTTTCGATAATCTTTGGTAGCTCGGGAGAAGTCAAAATGCTCCAAACTGCAAAAGACGAATCATAGTGAGCAAACACATGTAAGAAATCTTTATCAAGAGATGCTCTAAGTGTCTTAAGAGCTAATGCATTGACCTTTTTATGTTTGCTATTATTGGGGTAGGATTCCTTGGTAATGGCTTGATAAACTTTATATCCTAATGCTTTTAAATAACAACTCATCTTGGCCTTCCAAATATCAAGTCTAGAAATATCAAACATAGGAGGGCTATCCATGAGTGCAAACTATATGTGTGCAAATGCAAATGAAGATTAGCAAACCAAGATCTCACTCCTAGGTGGTTAAACCTAAATATCAGGAGCGTAGGCTCTGATACCAATTGAAATCACCTAGTGGGGGGGGTGAATAGGTGATTATGCTAATCTAGTGAACTAAATGCGGAATTTAAAATTAATTGTAACAACACACAAGCAAGTATATGATATAGCAATATGATCAATGCACAAAGTAAAAATAGAGAGAGAGAAAGTCAATGGATCAAGCGCAAACAACGAGATTTGTTTCGAGGTTCGAGCACCCAGCTCTACATCCCCGCCTTCACCCAGAAGGATTTCGAATCCACTAGTTTGTCCACAAAGGACTCCCACACAAGGAACCTCCACCGAGGATTTAGGGCAATACAATAACTAGGAATACCCAACTCCTCTCTTTACAACCACAACCTCTCACTAGAGGCAAAGCACCAAGCCAACCAAAACAATCACCTCACAACTTGAGGGATAAGCACAAAGCTACACAAGGATCACCTCTCAACTAGAGGGATGCAACCCACTTGCACAACCTCCTCAACACTATGAGGGAAAGGCACAAAGCCAAGCAAAAATAGGGTTTACAACTTGGTGATCAAAAGATCACAAACCAATCTCTTTTTCCCACAAACACAAAGACCCTATAGAATAAGATAGTAGATGTAGCTCAAGTGTGGAGAAAAATAAAGGAATGGAAAACAAATACTCAAAGAAAATCCTTTGGAAAAACTGAAATCAAGATATAGAAGTTGAATCAAAAACTCTTTTCCCAAAAACACTTTTCTTTGATTTTCCAAACCCTAGAAAAACACCAAATAGATTGTAAAGATTTAAGCCCAAAAACTTCTTTTGATTGCTGTGAAACACTGGAGAGTATGAAAATATTAGCACAAAAAATTCTTAATGAAAACTAGTCACAAAATTGGGTTTATATAGCCCCTTTAAAAATATAGCCGTTTCAGCCAAAAATGGTCAGATTTGACCATCCGGTCGACCGGCTGGTCAACCGGCCAACGGTCAATTTTTGACCGTTAGCAGCTACCGGTCGACCGCCCGGTCGACCATGCCCAGAACCAGAGAGCAACGGCTCTCTGGCCGGTCGACTAGAGCAAACCCGAGAGTGGGTTGCTCACAGTCGGTCGACCGGCTAAATGGGCAGGCCAGCGTGCACGTTTGGTGCATGTCGGTCGACCGCTACAGTCGACCGGCTCCTGATCTGGTCGACCGTGCGGTCGACCGCCAGAGCCTGGCAGGCTATATAATGGGTTGAAAACTGAGGTTAAAAATATTCTAATAAATCCTATAAAACTTCTAAAAATCCACAAAAATAGTTTCTAACATAATATATGATATATAATCATGTGATAAAAATTTCAACACAAATATCAAACATTATGAACCATTTTTGTGTTATGGAAAAATTACCATAAACCAAAAACTGTATTTTCCAAACTTGGATTTTTTAATAGGAAATCTGATTTTTCAAAACTCATTTAAATACAAAAACATGATACTTAAACACTTTTAGGCATGTTGCATATGGACATAAGTCCAATATACATGAAACATATATGTATCATAGTTTTTTGACTTAAATACCATAAATATGTTTTGTTAAAAACAAAACCTGAAATACATGAATAGGCATATCAAAATAAGTTTGTCTAAGTAGTTGAAGCATGCATGTATATAGAACAAATCTAATATACATTAAACCATGTAAACTTGTTTTGAATCTATCTATTCATGAAAACCAAGATCGGTTAAACCAATCAAACCGAAAACCAAAACCAAAACATGAAACGTGTGTGTTGTGAATTTGAGCATATCATACTATTCTAATCTTTACAAATGGATCTAAACAAACTAAAAACTATGGTACCGAAGTCTTCTTGTAGAGCGCCGTCTCCAAGCCGACTCGATCCAAAACTCGATCCACCGAGCTTGACTCCAACGAGTGCTAAATATGAACTTTGACGCTCGGGCTCTTGAATCACTATGTGAAAGCTTCCAAACCATCTTTGTTGAAGCTAATCACCTACTAACATCTTGATTAATAATCTAAAACTAAAATCACAAGATTATTAGTACACATAACTACATGAGTTAATCATCATCAAAACTAGAGTGGAAGGCCTTTGGGCCAACACTTCCCCATTCCCGATTTACACTATAAAATAAAGGGACAAGACACTACTATAGGAATGGTTATCCATCACCATAAGCCTGAAATACATCTAGAGGGGGGTGAATAGGTGTTTTCCTAATCAAATGTAATTTTAAAATTACTTATGATGAATTATGCAAATAGTCACCCAAAACAAGAATTGAAGCCGAATTCTCCGTGAAGGGCTCTAGAACTTCTCCTCTTTGATTCCAGTAGATAATGAGTTGAGGTGCTCAATTGCCTTCTTGTTGAGATGAGTATAGACCAGTAATGAAAATGATACAATGAAAGCAATTATAGAATGCAAGATGAACAATTACACAAGTATGAAAAATAAAAAACAGTAGAAAGTAAGACACAAGCAATCGCAAATACAAAGGTATTTGTTCCGAGGTTCGAGTCACTGCTCTACGTCCCCGCCTTCACCACTATGAAGGATTTCACTATCCTCTAAGGGATATTTCACAAAGGGACCTTACACAAAGGAATTACAACTTGATCTACATAAGACCGGAGTACACAACTCTACCAACTCAATCCTCTATACAAGAGGTAGCACAAAGCCAATTGAGATTATAAAGCATTTGGTGATCTAACAAGATCACACTCTCTCTTACAACTTCTTATAGAGTAGAATATGAAGTGTTACTCAAGAAGTTAAGTGAGAGATGAAACTCAGTTAGAAAGAATAGAGTTTTAAAACCAACTAAAAATAGCTTGGGAAAGAAAGAACTTGGAGATTGAAAGCTAAAAAAACTTTTCTGTTTAAAAACAACTTGAAAACTTGAAAACTTGTGTGTTTTTTTAAAACCAAAACAATTGACCCATATATTTAGGCAATGAATAAATATCATTTATAAATCATATCAGGTCATTTGGGGTGTGTTTAGACACTTAGAAACCAAAAATGCTCATTGAAATCCACTAAAAATAAAACAGATTAAAAACTAGCTGTTATGGCCATCTGGCAACCTGTCGGTCGACCGGCCGGTCGATCGACAGGTCATCCAGAAAAGAACCGTTGGCTCCGGTCAACCAGGCTGGTTGACCGACAAGTCATCCAGAAAAGAGCCATTGGCTCCAGTCAACAGGGCGATCAACCGCTCGGTATTTTAAAAAGAAAAATTTAAACTGTCGGTCAACCAACCGGGTCGACCGACCCCAACCGAGAGTTAGGGTCTCTCAGTCGGTCGACCGATCGGTCGACCTCAAGGGTTAGCGGTCTTGCGGTCGACCGGTGGTTGACCGACAACGTGTACAAACATGCACGCTCCTTGGCCAAAGGCCCGGTCAATCGGGCGGTCGACCATTCTGGCCTGCAATGGGCACCGGTCGACCGGGCGATCAACCGTTCTGACCTGAAATAGTTTTTATGTATGGATTTTGAATATCAAACAATTTTCAAAATATTTTGTATTGTGATTGCACACATTTATTGCATTATTCTTTATTACATATCCATATTTATCATGTAATAAATCTGCTAAATTTCTTGTCTTATATGTCTATTTTGCAGAAGATAATCATGGGGAGAAAGAGGATAAAATCAAATAAATATCAGTTAAATTCAAATTTAACTAGATCTATTTGGTTAGAGGAGGATGATCGCAAATTCAGTTGGTTAAATTCAGTTTTTGGTAAATCAAGTGGTTAAAGTTAAAGATCAACCGAGGATAACGTCAAATACAGAGTCCAAATCTAAAGGGATAAATGGATAGAGAGAAGATCAATGGATGAGATGAAGCAATTTTGACTCAGATTCTGGCTGGATATATTTTAGTTTTTGAGTCATATCTTTCGCTACCAGAACTCAAATCTGATGATTCAAGATGATCCAGAAAGAGGACTTAAAAGGTTACAACTCTTAAATTGATCATTATTTATAATTCTGTCATTTGATAAGTTATATTTAGCAATTAATACGCCAATAAGCTGCAGATCAGAACTGAATATCCACATCAGATCAAGTTTGGAGATAAGGTGAGGATTCAAATTCAGAAATAGCCAGCTTAGCTTATCTTCATACTCCTCTACCCTCTGTATTTCTCCTATAAATACCTACAATCTCAAAGGCAAAAAGGGAACGACCATGCAGAGATAGATTTTAGATCAGTTTTCATTTTTTTAGTGTAGGTTTTTAGTTTTCTTTTTATGTAATTTTCAGTTTTCATTTATGTAATTCAGAGGAGATCAGAGTTTCATAGGAAAATGAGAGTGAAGCTTGTGCTGAGAGTGACACCAGTGTAAGTTGTTCTTCTTTTCTCTTATTATTACGAAAATCAAATCTATAGTTGTATTTTTATGTACTTTATTTTTGTGTTCTTCTTCTTCTTTCTACTTCTCCCTTTTTTGTACCAATTGCTATCTAAGTGAGTCTAATAGCATCAAAAGAGCCTTGCCTTTGCGAGTGCCACCAATAGCTCATGACGATGTATTTTTAGTCTCATTCTGCATCACTTCATACTTGTATTGTCTTGATGATATAATATGGAAGAGACAGGAATCAACTCTTATGGGCTATGCGCTAATCGCCTCACTTCAAGGTAACATCATCGCCACAGATTCAAGGTAAGTGTTTGGTCAAAGGAGGTAAGTAATTATTTTTAATTTCTTTCTTTTAAACTTTTAGTGTGAATTAACAACATGAAGTCTTCCAAATCTCTTTCAGTATTTTTCAATTTCTTTGTACATATCACTTCTATTTTCTCCACCTTCTCATTCTACCACTTTCTCCCTAACTTGACTTTAACTCCATTTTTCTCTTTTTTTTTAAGAACTAAAAGAAGAATTTTAACTATTAATTATAGCATAAAAGAGAACTTAATAAAAAAGCTTCTATCGCTAGTCCCTCCTTGTGGATCACGATCCGCATAGCCACTTGCTATTGCGGTAGTATTGAGCACCTTGTACTTTCTATCTTAAAGTTCTGAAATTCTGTATTTTGTGTGCAGGTTAAATCTCAATCATATTGGTTTAAGAGTAATGTAGTAATGTATAAATGATGAAATACATGTTCTAAACTTGTTATAGAATTTTGAAAAAATTATAAGACTGTATCAAAACAAAACAAAATACCGATACTACCAAAACTTGTATTTTTTTGAAATCATATATTTTGTATGTGCAACTTTGATTGGGAAAGAGTAATGTAGAGTTATTACATAAGTATTCAATTAAAGAAGAAAGGTTTAGAGTTAACCTTGGTGCTCATTTACTCCACAAATGTATTCAAAGATCAATATACCCTTTCCAATCTCCGCTATAGGAATGGCTATATCGGGTCGATTCTCCGGGAGAGCTAGCGATAGAAGCGTTACGGTATGGAGTGAAGAAATGAAAAACGAAGATTCTTCTATGTATTTACACAAATGCAAGAAGCAACATGAAAAGAAGTGATGGATTTGTGCATTATGGAAAAGAAATCAAAAGAACTTGGATGAAGTGTGTTACAAAGAAAGAAAAGCTAGTAAAGAAAGTGTTAGAAAACTTTAGATGAGAAGGTACATGGCTAGCTAACTTTACCTCATTGCTAACTTACTAAACTCAATGGTGATGCTATATTGCCTCATGTTGATTCATTGGCAATAGGAATAACTTGCTTGTTTGTTCAAGTGTTTTACCGTTATGGAGATGAGTGTTCTCTTGTTCTTAGCTTGAAGCCTCATATGAATTCATTGGCTCTCTAGATAGATGTTCAATGATGAACTCTAGGATAGGTACTAAAAGATGCTAAGTTCGAAGAATCAACATTCATTCAAACATTCAAGACATAACAACAAATTAGCTTGAAGTAGAGAAGTTGTTCTTACAAGTAGCATATGTAGGTGATCCATCTCCATGTTCCATCAAAGGCACTTGTTCTAGACAAGGCTCTAAATGAGGCACACATGAGTCATATGGAGTATGAACAAGCAATTGCCAAGGGAAAGCAACTCTACTTCCTTGGTAAGTAAAAGAAATATCACAATGCAAGTATAAAGATAAGCATCATCCAAAGAGATAGAAGTTAGCTAGGTAAGTTCTTAGCTAGCCATGCAATAGAGACTTAGCTATCTATTACACTAGAAACAAAGCAACTATTCATGATGTAAAGCAATAGAACTAAAGCAAATGAAATAGCACTAGAATGAAAGTAAGAAATTAAAGCAAAGTAAAGTAAAGCATACTAGAGATTGCAAAGAGATGAATGGAGCTCTTTTGATAAATCCTTGCTTACAAGAATGTCACTTTCTTGATACAAGCTTTCAAACAGCACTCTCTCTCTCACTTTGTCAAAATCTCTAGGAGGAAGAAGATGAAAACTAAAAACCTAGGAGAATAACAAAATACAAGAATTTCCCCTATTTTCTTCTCTCTCTTCTCTCTCTTCTCTCTCACGCAGACTCTGGTCCTCTATTTATAGCCCTCAGTGAGAAGCCTCTAGAGCCCAGATCGTTGGAGAAAAATCCGGGCTCAACGGCCCAGATCCTGCCGCGCGCGCGGCAAGGCGCGGCCGTTTGGAAACAGTTGGCTAACAACTTTCTGTTATGAAGTTGTTACAAGTTTGTTAGCTACGTGGCTTTCTAGAACGTTGAGTTGGCGCGTGGATCTCCTTTGATTCTGAATTCAAACTTGGGCTCTTTTGGGCTTTGGATTAAATCTCTTTAATTATTGCTAATTAAAGAGATTTTGGGCTTTTTTCTCTTTTAAGTTGTGGACCTACAAAAATAGAGAGAAAAGGATTAAAAATCACATTTTTATATACAATATGCATGGTATGGAAGCGGTAAAATATGCAAATATGTATAACAATCACACCCCCATACCTAGCTTTTGCTCGTCCTCGAGCAAAACAAGAAAAGAAAAGAAAGAAAAAGAAAATCCTAACTAGTTTATTACACCACTTTCGTAGGTGACACGATTGCACTGAGCATGTGCAACAAGCCGTTAAACCTCTAGGTTACCCTAGAGGAGGAGTGTTGTCTCCTGAGGGTTTTCAGCGGATTGCACCCACAAAATCCATAAAGAAAAATAAAAGGGTTAGTGAAATTTTTGATCCATGTTTTAAAGATTCTAACTTGATCTTTAGGTTTCAGGTTACTCTAAACTTTTCATTCCTCTTATAAGTGTCTAATTGGAGTTTTGTTTTCAACTTAGGTTAAGATTTTAGGGAAAAGATCAAAAACCGGATTTTGCATCAATCCTAGGATATATACATCTATAAATATGAAGGATCTTTCTTAGACTAAGTTTATTTATTTACTAATATATATAATATTTTTTTTTCTTCTTTTTTTTTATTTTATTTATGTTTATTTATTTACATTTCCTTAGCATCCTTAGGCTTTCTAGTTTACCCTTGTAGCGAGCCTTTAACCGATGACTCCCAAACCAGATGGTCTTAGGGCACCAGATGAGAAAACATCCCTCGGGTTTAAGGTCTCGAGTAAAAAAGGCCACGAAGGAATTTAAGGACTTAACCACCTTTAGGCGTGATCGGCAATGCTTCTTGAGGCACGGCTAACCAGCTTAGTCAGTGGCTAAGTATTTATTATTTATTATTGTACATTTTTTTTCTTTTTATTTTAATTTTTTTTATTATATATATGTGTAAATAAAATCACGAAGTCTTTGATTAATCCTTCAATATGTTTAATGTTTATATCTAAAGAAAGAATTAAAATCTAGTAATTTTTCTAATCCTTTATTACTTAACCTAAAAATCTAACAAAACTCCTCTTTTCAACTTATAATTAGAAATCTTAATTTAGAGCTTCCTTAATCCCTAAATTTCAAGTTTGATTCTTTAAACATGGATCAAAGAATTTCTTCTTTTTTTTATATATTTTTTTTTCTAAAAGAAAATAAAATCTATCAAGAAAGTAGAAAATCTGTAAAGAAAGGTAAAATCTAAAGAGAAAACCTAAAAAGAAACTGAAAATCCTAAAAATAAAAATAAAAGGCCTAAAAAGAAAATGAAAAATCCTATGTTAGCATCTACCCCCCATACCTATCTCATGCATTGTCCCCAATGTATGCAAGATAAGAATATGCATGAAAATAGGTAAAGGATAAAAATCATCCCCTCTGTCTCTTTGGACCAGCGGTGGTGCTTGGTCCAGCAGACTGTGATCGTCTCAATGCCGCCTCTATACTGTCCAAACGAGAGGAATTCTCCTCGACCTTCTTCCTCAGACGAACTTGCCCTCTAAAGATCTTCTTCATGCCCTTCCAGACGGCGGACATGAAGGCTAGTGATTCTGTGGGGGGATCCTGTGTCCAGAATTGGGGCTCATCTACCTCCTCTAAGCTCTCCTCTGAAGAGGACTCCACAGGAATATCCTCAGGTTGGGCCCTAGGTGTCCAGAGGGCGTGTAAGCAACCAGTGTATGAGCTAGTGGGTCTCTCTGCTACAACATACACTCGGGAAAGGAGTCAAATACATCGTCTGGTATGAAGTTTTTACACAGACGGGTAATCAAGACTAGATGGGAATACTTTGCACCCCGAGTGCGGGAGGAATTATCAAGTATGGCATGGAAGATGGCCCTATTCAAACAAACCGTGTGTCTATGAGTCATTAAATCATGGATGATTTGTAACACGGGTCTGTTGAAAGTCGTGGTATGATCAAGTCCAAAAATATTGCGTTGGAGCCAACGTCCAATGCAATGTACATTTCTAAACGTGGATTGGGCTTTGAGCCCACGGTCCTGCTCTGTGCAGCGGACCCCCATGATGGGCATGTAATCAACCAGTGGCAAGGGGTCAGTATGATGGGGATGAATGGGGACATCGGTGATTTCAGCAATGAGTGGAATAGTGACAAAGATGTCACCTAATGGCATATGAACTGTGAATTGTTGTGTGTTATGATTAACAGATGCATGATCCAATGTGTTGTAAAATGTGGTGACCAATTCAGGGCAATAGTAAGCATCATTGTCATTGTTATCATAAACTAAGGAATACCAATTCCACGCACGTATTAGATCTACAAATATATGCCCATATCCCCCTTGATCATTCAAAAGTGTAGAGAAATCCCTTTCCACAAACAAACTAGGGGCCATAAATAACAGTAAAAATTAGAGCAAAGGAACCAAGGGACAAGAGATCAAACCACCCCCGGATTTCGTGGGGGAAATCGAAAGACAGGTGTGCAGAAGGCACCAGAGACAGCTACGGGAAGAATGGGTCTGTTTCTGTCTCCAGGAAAAAAAAAATCAGTCAACCTGAACTCTTCCGGCGCTCCTGAGGTGTCAGAAAGGCGGCGGAGCTGCGGCAGGGCGCGGCGGATTAGATGAAACTAGGGAGCAGAATTTTGGTGGAGGTCGGCTGTTGAAGGAATATTTCAGATCTGAGTGGATGTTCTCGTTTGAGGAGGAAGATAGGTGAAAAGAGTATTTATAGGAGGGGAAAAAAATGGTTTCCAAATTTAACCCTAGGTCAAAGGTATATTTACAACCCTAGGTCAAAAGAGTTTGGAAATGAAAGGAATCCTAGGGAAGAGAAAATCCTAGGAATTTGAAACTCTTTGAAGCACAAAAATCCCTAAAATTTATTTATTTATTTATTTATTTATTTATTTTTATTTATTATTTACAAAAAGTGTAAAAGAAATTATTTACAAGTGTGGTCCCAAAATGATATTCAGGAAAATACACGGGAAACTGTACAGATGGAATTTGTCACAAATAAACTGGGTCACAAAGACTCAATTCATGAACTTCGTGTGACACAGAATTGGTGGTAAGAAATGGCTTTAAACGTTGTCGTTCACAGTGAATATGTTGCCATTATTCGGGTCAAGAATCTCGATCGCACCGTGGGAAAAAACTTTGTGAACAATGAATGGCCCTGACCACTTGGTTCTCAATTTACCAGGGAAAAGGTGGAGTCTTGAATTGTATAACAGAACCTTTGTCCTACGACAAAAACCTTTCGGTGAATGGATTTATCGTGAAAAAGCTTGGTTATGTGTTTCGTGATCCGAGCGTTGTCGTATACCTCGTTTCTCAGCTCTTCAAGCTCAGATAACTGCAACTTCCGTAGAACACCGGCTTTATCCAAATCCAAGTTCAGCTGCTTTAAAGCCCACATAGCTCGGTGTTCTAATTCAACAGGCAAGTGACAAGGTTCCCAAATACAACTCGATATGGAGACATACCGAGGACAGTCTTGTAAGCGGTCCTGTATGCCCATAAGGCATCAGTGAGTCTGATAGACCAATCCTTACGGTTCTGTCCTACAATTTTCTCCAAAATGAGTTTTATCTGTCTATTCGTGACTTCAACTTGCCCATTGGTTTGAGGATGATAAGCCGTGGACAATTTGTGAGTAATAGAGTATTTTCGCATCAAAGCTTCAAAAGCCCTATTGCAGAAATGACTCCCATTATCGCTTATTATCGCACGGGGGGCTCCAAAGCGAGAGATGATGTATTCTCTTAAAAACTTAATGACAACATGGTTGTCATTCGTCCGTGTTGGAATTGCTTCAGCCCACTTGGAAACATAATCTACGGCTACCAAATGTACTGGTTACCATAGGACAGAGGAAAGGGTCCCATAAAATCGATGCCCCAGAGGTCGAAAATTTCGACTTCCAAGATGGGTGTGAGGGGCATCATGTCTCTTTGTGTGATACGACCCGTCATTTGACACTTATCACAGAGCTTGCAGAAATTATATGCATCCTTAAAGAGAGTGGGCCAGTAGAATCTACTCTGAAGCACTTTCTCAGCAGTTTTCCGTGGACCAAAATGTCCACCGCAAGCTAACTTGTGACAGAATGTCAAAACGCTCTGATGTTCATCCTCAGGAAGGCATCTACGTATGATTTGATCAGGACAGTATTTGAATAAATATGATTCATCCCAAAAGAAGAACCGCATTTGGCGCAGAAAACGGTGTTTTTCTTGTCCTGACCAATGAGAAGGTATTTGCCTGGTAGCAAGGTAGTTCACTATATCAGCATACCAGGGCTCTCCATATATCTCAAAAATATGCTCGTCAGGAAAATCATCGTTAATCGGTATTCTCTCTTTAGGTGCATTTGGGATTCTCGACAAATGATCTGCTACCACGTTCTCAACGCCCTTTTTATCTTTAATTTCCAAATCAAACTCTTGCAAAAGAAGTATCCATCGAATCAGTCTTGCCTTAGCATCCTTCTTTTGCATCAAGTATTTTAGGGCGGAGTGATCAGTGAAAATAACAGTTCTGGACCCTAGCAGATATTGACGAAATTTCTCCAACGCAAAGACAACTGCTAAAAATTCCTTTTCAGTAGTTGTATAATTGAGTTGGGCCTCATTCAGTGTTCTGCTAGCATAATAGATTACGTGTTGCCTATTATCAATACGCTGCCCTAAAACAGCGCCTATAGCAAAGTCAGAGGCATCACACATAATCTCAAAAGGCTTGGTCCAATCTGGTGCAGAGATGATCGGTGCAGAGACAAGTCTACTCTTAAGCTCTTTCCATGATTTTTGACATTCCTCATCAAAGATGAAGGGTACATCCTTTCCTAAGAGATTTGTCAAGGGTCTTGCAATATTGCTAAACCCTTGAATAAATCGCCTATAGAAACCGGCGTGCCCTAAAAATGATCTAATGTCTTTTAAGCACGTCGGTTCAGTGAGCTTTGTTATGACTTCCACTTTGGACTTGTCTACCTCGATTCCTATTTGTGATACCTTGTGCCCAAGTACGATTCCTTGCTTGACCATAAAATGACACTTTTTCCAATTAAGTGTCAAGTTTTTCTCCATACAACGTTGTAAAACTAGCTTCAGATGGTACAAGCATTGCTCAAAGGAATCCCCATAGATCGAAAAATCATCCATAAAAATTTCCAAAAATTTCTCCACCATGTCCGAAAAGAGGCTCAACATGCAACGTTGAAACGTTGCAGGAGCATTGCAAAGACCGAAGGGCATCCTTCGGTAAGCAAATGTTCCAAAGGGACAGGTGAAGGTAGTCTTCTCTTGGTCTTCGGGAGCAATTGGGATCTGATTATATCCTGAATATCCATCCAGGAAACAATAGTACTCGTGTCCCGCCAATCTCTCCAGCATTTGATCAATAAATGGAAGTGGAAAGTGGTCTTTACGTGTGGCGGTATTCAACTTCCTATAATCAATACAAACTCGAATCTTCGTTGCAAGACGTGTTTGTATCAATTCTTTATTCTCATTCTCCACCACAGTAAATCCAGCTTTCTTAGGCACAGCGTGAACTGGACTTACCCATTGACTATCAGATATGGGATAGATAATCCCATTGTCTAATAGTTTCAATATCTCAGATCTAACAGCTTCTTGCATAATAGGGTTAAGTCTACGCTGTGGGTCTCGTTTAGGCTTAGCATCTTCCGTCAAGTGAATCCTATGTTGGACAATGGCAGGACTAATCCCCTTGATATCAGCCATGGTCCAACCAATGGCTTCTCTATTTTCCCTTAACACAGTCAGAAGGTCCTCTTCTTGTTGCTCAGTAAGATTGGATGCAATTATTACAGGAAAAGATTCCTTCTCATCCAAGTACTTGTACTTGAGATGATCGGGAAGAGCCTTAAGCTCAGAAGAAGGTACCGAATCTATAACTGGTTGCTCATGGTGCAAGGGAAGAATAGGTTTGGAATTAGTGGTCCGTTCAACATTTGATCCAATAATCTGATCCAGGTTGAAGTCATCCGACTCCAACTCCTCTTCAGACTCATACTCAATTTCCTCCACATGTTCACTGGTCAATCCCTCAATCAAGTTCACTTCAAAAGAATCATTGTCCACATCCCTTGGCTGCTTCCCCAGATAGAAGATATTCACCTCTTTCGTCATATCTCCGAACGTTAACCGCATTGATCCATTTCGGCAGTTGATTATTGCGTTCGCGGTGGCTAAGAAAGGACGTCCGAGAATGACAGGTGTTTGCGCTCTGTGATTTTATACGGGCTGTGTTTCAAGAACAACAAAGTCCACGGGGTAAATGAATTCCCTGACCCGTATCAAAACATCTGTAATTTTCTCCTTGGGAATCTTTACAGAGCGGTCAGCCAATTGAATAGTCATCTGGGTAGGACGAAGGTTGCCTAACCCTAACTGCTGATAGACGGAAAAGGGGAGAAGATTGATGCTCGCACCCAAGTCTAGCAAAGCCCTATTTATGGTGGTCTGCCCTATGATACAAGAAATGGTAGGGCTCCCTGGATCTTTGTACTTCACAGGGATAGGACCATTGAGCAGTTCACTTATGTTGGAAGCCAAAAAGACTTTTTTAGGGACATTTGCTTTTCTCTTTTTAGTACACATTTCTTTCAAAAACTTGGCGTAGGATGGGACTTGTTGAATGGCATCTAAGAGAGGGACATTGATTTGTACTTGGTTGAATATCTCTCTTATCTTCTCCATGTGAGCATTCATCTTATGATTTGTGAGCCTATTTGGGAATGGGACAACAGGCTTATATGTTTGCTCATCAACTTTCTCTTTTCCTTTAGACTGGGGAGTGGATGGTTGTGTGCTTGATGAAGGACTATCTTGCAAAGGCTGGATTGGAACAGAAAGTGGTGGCATTGGCACAGATTTGGGAGAATGATTTGAAACCTTATTATCTACATGCTTTCCAGATCTAAGGATTTGAATGGCTTGGCATTGGCTGGGTCCCAAGTCTTCAACTTCGTGCAGAGGAAAATGGGCTTTTGGATTGGGCACAGGTTGGCTAGGTAGCATTCCTTTTTGTCTTTCAGTCAAAGAGTTAGCCAACTGCCCTATTTGAATTTGCAATTTGTTCATGTCCTGCTGCTGATTGTTCATCATTGAAGCTTGGTTCTTAGATAAGGTGTCTATCTTTTTCTCCAAATCAGAAATTCTTTTGTCTGAAGGATTGGGTGGTGGATGATGCTGAAACTGGGGCTGAAAATTTGCTTGGTAAGGCACAGGATGTTGATATGACTGGAATCTGGGTGGACTCTGGTATGAATGAACATTTGGTGGGTTCTGGTGGTAAGTCGGTGGATGAGACTGAGCAGGGTATTGTTGTGGAAATGGTTGTCTCGGCTGCTCAGGGCCAGACTGACTCCAAGAGAAATTCGGATGGTTTCGCCATCCCGGATTATAGGTTTTGGAGTAAGGATTGTAAGTTGGTCTGGTGTACGCGGCATTCGTACTCTCCTGAAACATTTGAGTTTGATAAACTGGACACTCCTCAAACAGATGATTCTGATCATGGCAGTAGGTACAACCCGGATTAACAACAGATGGGTTGACCTGATTCACAGCAGAGTTTTCCCTGGACTCTAGCAATTCAATCCTCTTCATCAACTGAGTTATCTTAGCTTCTGCAGCTATTGAGGATCCTATGGAATGTAAACCAGTTCTGGAATTTGTGGGTGTAGGTTTCTCAGTATATGATTCCCACTGAACTGTCTTTTCTGCTAAGGCCTCAAAAAGATCCCAACCCTGATCTTCATCCTTCTTTAAGAATTCTCCTTGACACATGGTTTCAAGGAGCGTCTTAGTCTGATAATCAAGCCCATCATAGATAATCTGGCACTGGCGCCATTTTTCTATACCGTGATGGGGACACAGGGCTACTAGGTCTTTGAAGCGCTCAAAATACTTCCAAAACGGTTCATTGGCTTCTTGTTTGAATTGCATTATATTCTTCCTCATAAGGGCTGTCTTATGGATAGGATAAAACTTTTTAAGAAAGACCTTAACGAAATCATCCCAAGAAGAAATTGAGCTAACTGGGAGATTATAAAGCCACTTCTTAGCGATATCTTTAAGTGCAAAAGGTATAAACCTAAGTCTGACAGCATCCTCGGTTAACTGGGAAATTCTCATCATAAGGCATACTTCTTCAAACTCTCGGATGAAGAAGTACGCATCCTCAGATTCAAGGCCATGGAATCGTGGAAGTGTGTTTATGAACTGGGGCTTCAACTCAAAGTTATTTCCATTTGTGTTTGGGAGGAGAATGCACGATGGAAGTGATGTGCGAATCGGATAAAACTTGTCTTGCAACGAAACGTTGGTGGTCATGATTGTGTCGAGTGGTGGTGTATGTGGCAATGTAGAAGTTCTTACAAGCCTAGCAGAATTCGGATCTCGATACCACTCTTGCATACAATTACACAATCAACGTGCACCTTTCACACAGGCGAAAAATGAAAAAATAACAATCAAGAAAAAAGAAAAAAAATCAATCCAAGCTTTCTAGGTTTCCTGGACCTAGACGACTCCTAACTTTAGATCGTCCACAGGAGGTTTAGTGTAGACTTTGACTATAAGCAAATCAGCCAGGGAAGGGTAAGGTTGGTGGGAGGTTTTCCGTCAGAGACGTTCCTTAATTAAGTAACTAGCAACCTTCGGGCTTTCGGCCCTCAACCCCTTTCCTAGACACTGATTTTACAAAAGTCACTTTCCAACACTTTTCCCCCTTAGGATAATCTCCTAAGTGAGTCCGGATGTCCCTAGGGCCAACGTCTAGCAAATTTTTATTTAGAAGCATAGGATTGTGAGTGCGTGGGAAAATGATTTGTGGGCTAAGGAAAGGGTGATAAAATCCCCACCTTATCTTTCTTATGGGTTATGCCCTTAAAGTTGATTTGTGCAAGTGTACAATATAACAAACAAGGTTCACTCAAAGCGTAATTAAATCAAGCAAAGAGTGATTCCTAGTCTATATGCTATGCTTACGTACCTTGCCTCCAGCACTCTTCAACAGTAAAAGTAAAGGAATTGAAAGACACGTGCCTAGAATGCAAATGTCTAAACAATTTTTTTAACTTTTCAACTAATTTTTTACTGTTGATTATTAGCAGGTAATAGGTGAAACAAACAAGATTTTATGTATTGCAGCAGCAGTATTTTGCAGAGAAGCAAGCCCTGCAGAAAAGTGGTCAGTAGTCAACTCCTCCTTGCCGCAGAACCGCGGCTTTTGCCGTGGGAACGCGGCAAGTTAGAGGGCAACTGGTCTCTGCTTTCGAGAGCAAAGGCCCAGAGCCGCTTATATGTATTCTGCAATGCAAATTTTCCTGTTTTCTTCATCTGTAACCTGTAACAGAGAAGAAGATTCGTTTAGTTCTTCACTTTTAACCAAAAAACCGTTGCTCTCCCCGGCAACGGCGCCAAAAATTTGATTGGGAAAGAGTAATGTAGAGTTATTACACAAGTATTCAATTAAAGAAGAAAGGTTTAGAGTTAACCTTGGTGCTCATTTACTCCACAAATGTATTCAAAGATCAATATACCCTTTCCAATCTCCGCTATAGCAATGGCTATACCGGGTCGATTCTCCGGGAGAGCTAGCGATAGAAGCGTTACGGTATGGAGTGAAGAAATGAAAAACGAAGATTCTTCTATGTATTTACACAAATGCAAGAAGCAACATGAAAAGAAGTGATGGATTTGTGCATTATGGAAAAAGAAATCAAAAGAACTTGGATGAAGTGTGTTACAAAGAAAGAAAAGCTAGTAAAGAAAGTGTTAGAAAACTTTAGATGAGAAGGTACATGGCTAGCTAACTTTACCTCATTGCTAACTTACTAAACTCAATGGTGATGCTATATTGCCTCATGTTGATTCATTGGCAATAGGAATAACTTGCTTGTTTGTTCAAGTGTTTTACCGTTATGGAGATGAGTGTTCTCTTGTTCTTAGCTTGAAGCCTCATATGAATTCATTGGCTCTCTAGATAGATGTTCAATGATGAACTCTAGGATAGGTACTCAAAGATGCTAAGTTCGAAGAATCAACATTCATTCAAACATTCAAGACATAACAACAAATTAGCTTGAAGTAGAGAAGTTGTTCTTACAAGTAGCATATGTAGGTGATCCATCTCCATGTTCCATCAAAGGCACTTGTTCTAGACAAGGCTCTAAATGAGGCACACATGAGTCATATGGAGTATGAACAAGCAATTGCCAAGGGAAAGCAACTCTACTTCCTTGGTAAGTAAAAGAAATATCACAATGCAAGTATAAAGATAAGCATCATCCAATGAGATAGAAGTTAGCTAGGTAAGTTCTTAGCTAGCCATGCAATAGAGACTTAGCTATCCATTACACTAGAAACAAAGCAACTATTCATGATGTAAAGCAATAGAACTAAAGCAAATGAAATAGCACTAGAATGAAAGCAAGAAATTAAAGTAAAGTAAAGTAAAGCATACTAGAGATTGCAAAGAGATGAATGGAGCTCTTTTGATAAATCCTTGCTTACAAGAATGTCACTTTCTTGATACAAGCTTTCAAACAGCACTCTCTCTCTCACTTTGTCAAAATCTCTAGGAGGAAGAAGATGAAAACTAAAAACCTAGGAGAATAACAAAATACAAGAATTTCCCCTATTTTCTTCTCTCTCTTCTCTCTGTTCTCTCTCACGCAGACTCTGGTCCTCTATTTATAGCCCTCAGTGAGAAGCCTCTAGAGCCCAGATCGTTGGAAAAAAATCCGGGGCTCAACGGCCCAGATCCTGCCGCGCGCGCGCGGCAAGGCGCGGCCGTTTGGAAACAGTTGGCTAACAACTTTCTGTTGTGAAGTTGTTACAAGTTTGTTAGCCACGTGGCTTTCTAGAACGTTGAGTTGGCGCGTGGATCTCCTTTGATTCTGAATTCAAACTTGGGCTCTTTTGGGCTTTGGATTAAATCTCTTTAATTATTGCTAATTAAAGAGATTTTGGGCTTTTTTCTCTTTTAAGTTGTGGACCTGCAAAAATAGAGAGAAAAGGATTAAAAATCACATTTTTATATACAATATGCATGGTATGGAAGTGGTAAAATATGCAAATATGTATAACAGTCAAACTTCTTCAGTATTACTGCTATATTTTACACTTTAACAAACTAATATCTTACAAGACTCTAGGTGACTACAAGATTTTCAACCGGGTTTCTCTATTAGCAACGTTGAGTGATTTGAGCTTTGATCCCGTATTGGAGTCTTTTTGAGTCTCCAACAACTACCTTTAGAGGGAGAAAACTCCTTGAATCCTTAGAACCCTGAGATAAACTTAAACACTTGAACTTGATTAGTACAAATAATAACATATGTTTTGTTATCATCAAAATCATAAACCGGGTAATTGCAACCTTGGGCCAACAATCTCCCCCTTTTTGATGATGACAAAACATATGAGTTATTTAAAATAAAAGATAGAAAGAGCTTGAAAAAGCTCCCCCTCAAGTTATGCTATTTATCAAGTACAAGAAAACATTATGACTTTAAATGGATTTGCCAATATAAGCAGGTCACACATATATGCATATATAAAAATGATATCAATATAAAATAATATGCCTATATAGCCTACCATCGTTCCATACTCCTTCCTCCAACAACAATATATAAGCATGGTAAAGAGAATGGATATAGAATATCAAAACAACTTAATAACTAGAATATCTCTCCCTTTTTGTCATGCATCAAACAGGGTAAAGACAGCAACATAAAAGAGATATTAATTTGAAAAAATAAAAAATTTGAAAACTTTTTCAAAACTTATGAATCTATAATACAAACATTTAACTCACCATAAATAAATAAAAATCTATTATAATATAGTGGTTTAGTAAAAATGTCCGCAAGTTGAAATTTGGTAGAAACATAATCAATTTCAATATCGCCTTTCTCATAGTGATCTCTAAGAAAGTGATATCGAATATCTATATGCTTGGTCTTGCTATGTTATATGCATTTTTGGTCATATGAATGGTGCTAGTATTATCACAAAATATTTTAATATGGTCATAACGCAAATCATAGTTAAGGAGAGTATGTTTCATCTATAGGACTTGTGCACAACAAGCCCCGACCGCAACGTACTCCGCCTCCGCGGTTGAGAGGGCTACTGCATTTTGTTTCTTGGAAGACCTGAAATAAGGCAATTTCTTAGAAATTGACAAGTACCATTAGTGCTCTTCCTATCCACTCTACAATGGCATAGTCGGCATCCGAATAACTCGTCATGGGAAATTGTTCGATTTTCGGATACCACAAGCCCATTCCAATAGTGCCCTTAAGATATCTAATAATACGTTTTAATGCAATTAAATGAGACTCTTTAAGACAAGATTGAAATCTAACATCTAGACACACACTAAACATAATATCCGACTTATTAGCCGTCAAATAAAGTAAACTACCAATCGTACTTCTATAGCATTTAATGTCTATATTTATACCTTGTTTGTCCTTGTCAAACCTAGTAGTAGTGGCTATGGGAGCCTTGCTTAATTTTGCATCTTCAAGTCCAAATTTTTTGATGAGTTCTCTTGTGTACTTGGCTTGAGTTATGAAGATCCCATCACTCCTTTACTTGATTTGGAGGCCAAGGAAGTAGTTTATCTTTCCCATCATAGACATCTCAAACTCGTTCCTCATGCATGATTTAAATTTTTTACAAAACTTTTCATTAGTAGATCCAAAAATAATATCATCATATAAATTTGAACAATTAGGATATCACTATCACATGCTTTGTAAACAAAGTGGCATCAACTTTACCTTTAAAAAATTGTTTGAAATTAGAAAAGTTGAAAGTCATTCATACCAAACTCTTGGAGCTTGTTTTAAACCATATAAAGTTTTATCAAGTTTGTACACAAAATCCGAATGTGTAGGAATAACAAACCTGGGGGGTTGTTCTACGTACACTTCTTTTTGTATAAAATCATTTAAAAACACACTTTTGACATCCATTTGAAAAGTTTGAAATCTTTATAAGAAGCAAGGCAAGTGTCATCCGTATGGCTTCAAACCGTGCTACGGGTGCAAAGGTTTTCTCAAAATTGATACCTTCAATTTAGGTGTAACCTTGGGCCATTAACCTAGCTTTATTTCTAGTAACATTGTCTGCCTCATCCAACTTATTCATAAAGATCCATTTAGTACCAATAATTGATCTTTCAGGGGGTCAAGGAATAATATGCCAAACTTGGTTGCGCTCAATTGATTGAGCTCTTCTACATTACAAGCAACCAATATGAATTGGTCTCGGCTTCGAGGATATTTTTGGACTCAATGTGTGAAACAAAAGTGAAATTCCCATATAATCATGGAGTTTGGATCGAGTAGTTACCTCCTTGGATACATCACCTATGATGAGGTCCTTGGGATGATTTGAAGCAAATCTCCAATCCTTTTGGAAGTGATTGTGTTGGCCCCACTTCAACCTCTTAAACTTCATTTTGTACATCAATCTTTGACTTTTTTTTTTTCTATAGGTGAGTTCTTCAAGGTTATCTTCTCCATATCTTCACCTAAGGAATCAATCTCTATAATATTCTTCACAAAAGCATTAGATTTCTTAAACTTGACACGTATAGATTCTTCAATAGTCAAAGTAAATCTATTGAAGACTCTATAGGGCTTACTAGTATTTAAATACCCAACAAATATGGCTTCATAACATTTGGCATCAAAATTTTCTAAATTGTCTTAAGTGTTTAAAATAAAGCATTTTCAACTAAAAACTTTTAAAAAAGAAATATTAGGTTTCTCAAATAGTAAATTTCAAATGAAGTTTTAGAAGTATTTTTATAAAAATAAATTCTATTTGAGATGTAACATGATTTTGCTAGATTTTCATTCATTTGTGGTGAACTTATTGTTTGTGTTATTGAATAAAATGTTTCTTAACCCTTTTTGATGTATGACAAAAGGGGGAGAATGAGTTTATGTATGAAAATATGAGCTCATATGGTTTTGATTCCATATGAGTTTATATATGTTTTGAGATTTTGATGTGTTTTCATGAATTCTTGTAAGTTGAGTTTAAGTATTTTTGGTTTTTGGTTTCATGAGGTTTACTTATTACATGTTTTTTTGTTTAATATAGCATAATTTGAGGGGGAGCTTTCTCCTCCCCTATACTTTTGTTTATAGCCTATTTGTTTTGTCATCATCAAAAAGGGGGAGATTGTTGGCCCAAAAGGTTACACTCTCTAATTGTTTAGAGTTTTGATGATAACAAAACAAATAAGTGCTATATGGTACTAATTAGTTTGTTAAGATAGGTTTCAGGTTTGTACCATATTTGGAGGCCATTGCTTAGCTATTGCAAGAATTTCTAGTTCATGAAGCAAAGAAGGCTTTTTGCACATCAAGGAAGGAACATAGAAGAGAAGGCTCTAGCAAGGCATCACATGGCTCAAGACTTCAAGATTGCTCAAGATAATTGTTAGATTTGTTTTTAGTTTAGAATTTTGTTAAGAATAGTGAATAGGTTTGAAGCTCTTTCACACACGTTTTTGCGCACATCTTGTTCCTAACATAATTAGTTTGTATACAATTTTCAACCTACAAACTTATTTTGATATACATAATCATTTGTTTTAAGTTTTGTGTTTTATCAAAACTTATTTTGTATTAGAATTTATGACAAAAACTTTGATATACATATGTTTCATGAATATAGGATTATGCTTCAAATGTTTAAATATCATGTTTTTGTATTTGGAAGAAGTTTTGGACAAAACGTATTTTCTAGTCAAAATCTAAGTTTTAGAAAATACAGTTTTTGGTTTTTGGTAAAAATGATAAGAGTCAAAAATAGTTCATATTGTTTGATATTTGAGCTAAACTTTTTACCACATGTTTATATATCAATGCAAAATGATAAAACTATTTTTGGTGATTTTTATGAGTGTTAAAAGATTTTTCATAATATTTTTAAAACTATTTTTTTGTCCATTCCAGACTTCATTCAGTCGACTAGTCTTCTGACTAGTCGACTTGGCTAGAAGTCGGTCGACCGGTTCGGTCGACCGACGTGCACAAATCTGTGCACGTTTGGAAGTCTTTGGACGGTCGACCGTCCCGGTCGACCGGTCTGAGAGCAGAGCTCTCTGTTTATTTCGGTGGACCGGGCCGGTCGACCGTAGCCTGCAACGGCTATATTCCTTTGTACTAGCGGTCGACCGGGCCGGTCGACCGGACTAGCTATTTGAACAGTAACAGCTAGTTTTCTGAACAGATTTATTTTTGTCCTTTTCTCACTTAAGTGTGTTTAAGTGACATGTTTTGGTTTTAATACATTCTGATTAGCCTTAAAAATGTTTTATCTTTAAACCCTAGGCCTCTCCTATAAATAGGGGTGTTTAGGGAGAGTTTGGTTACAAGAAAAATTCTCAAAAATTTCCAAAAGTTTAAGGCATTCAAAAGATTTGGTTTCTTGGTTTTTGTGCTGAAATTCTCTTTCATTATCTGAAGTGTTTTCAAGAATTCTCTGATTTCATTTTCTTTTCTCCTTACACACAAGAGCTTCATTCCTACTCATTAATTCTCTAAGGACCTTTGTAAGGGAAGAGAATTTTGCAAGAGAGAGTTTGTGGTCTTTTGACTACTCAGAGATTGCTTGTACTTGAGATTGTGGAGTTGGGTACTCCGGTGTATTTGTAACATCTTTGTGATAGTGGAAGTGGTTGGAATCCTTCTGGGGAAGGCGGGGAAGTAGAGCTGGGTGCTCGAACCTCGATAACAAATCTTGGTGTTTGCGTTTGGTTACTTTTCCTTGTTCTTGCTCTACTTTCATTGCTATTACTACTTGCTCTTAATTGTCATTGCTATATTCACTTGCTTTGTGTGATTGTTGCTCCATATTTTTTTATTGTGCATTGATTAGCATTATCACCTATTCACCCCCCCTCTAGGTGATTTTCAATTGGTATCAGAGCTTGGACTCTAGGTTTTGGCTTAACATCCATAGAGAGATCCTTAAAATTTGCTAATCAACATTTGCATTCCATTTGTCATTCACTAGTAAACATGGCCGATAACATTAAAACCTCTCCTAAATTTGATGGACTCAACTTCCCTATTTGGAAGGTTAGGATGACTATCTTTTTGTAATCTTTAGGTAGCTTAGTAGCTAAATCATTGACCAAACCCTATGTAGCACCCGATAGTGATGAGAGCACATGGACCGACTTCAACTTTAGAGAATATGAGGCTAACTCCAAGGCCCAAATTCCCTCTTAACCGCTTTGAATGAGGATGACCTTACACGGGTATTCATTGCCAATCCGCCTATGAGATTTGGCAACACTTATTGGTCACACACGAAGGGACTTCACAAGTCAAGAGAGCTAATATAGATCTCTTGAGGTCCCAATATGATTCATTTAAAATGATTGATGATGAATCTATTGATTGTATGATTACTCGATTTACTAAAATCACCAATGGTCTTTCTTCTTTAGGTGATGAGATTTCCAATGATCAAAATGTGCGAAAAGTGATTCGGGCTCTTCCTACATCGTGGAGATAAAGGCCACCACCTTGAAGGAATTAAACGACAAGGACGAGATGGACCTCATTAGTCTCATTGGGAACTTAAAGACCCATGAGATGGAAAGAAAGTAAGAGAAGAGGCCGCCCCACTAAAGAAGAAATCCTTGGCCTTCAAGTCTTCATCCCCTCTTGAAGACGATGAGAAGATGAAGAAGAAGATGAGGAGCTATCACTACTTGTTCGCAATGTGAAGAGAATGTACCGGAGGAACAAGCTCAACTTCTGAAGGAAATTTGAAGGCAAAGAGGAGAGGAAAATCATATGCTACAATTGCCGAAAGCCCGGACACATCATGGCGGATTGCCTGGAGTTCAAGAAGAAGATGGCCTCCTCCTTCAAGCCAAAGAAATCGGAAGAAAAGAAAGCATAAAGGCAACTTGGGATTCGGAAAGCGAGTCCGAGGAAGAGGCGGATGTAGCGAATATGTGTTTCATGGCAAACACACCAGGTAACCCCTCAACCTCATGATGATGAAGATGATGAATTAAGTAAGGAAGTTCTTACTCATGCCTTTGTTTGAACTTTCCGAAACTTATGATAATAAGAAGATTGAATGTTATAAATTGCAAAAGAAGTTGCATTTCTCAAAAATCAACTTACTATGGTTTCTAAAGAAAAGGATGATATTTCTTCTAATCTTATTTCTATTCAAATGAGTTTAATGCTTACAAGGTTTCATGTAAAGGAAAATCTCCTATTGTTGATGAAAAAGAAATTTCTTCTTTAAAAACTAAAATGGTGATTTTGAAAAATTTTAAAAGATTGTGCTTTAACACTAAGAAACTTGAAGAAAAATTTTCTAAAAAGCACACTAAAGATTCACATGTTAAGTCTACTCATGCTCATACTACACATAACACTTCTCATGCTA
This sequence comes from Agave tequilana, assembly GCA_038442645.1. NCBI lineage: Eukaryota > Viridiplantae > Streptophyta > Magnoliopsida > Asparagales > Asparagaceae > Agave > Agave tequilana. Next base: position 3,130 of record JAVJIF010016974.1, on the reverse strand, counting down.
AATCTTCTCATGCTCACAAATCACACACTCACTATGCTTTTAAATATGGTAGAGTATATAGATGCACATATTGTGGTAAGAATGGACATTTGGCTAAATTTTGTTATGACCAAATAAATAGGTCAAATAATCTTGTTTGGGTTAATGAGACTAACTCTTTAGGACCCAAGAAAATGTGCGTACCAAAATCAAGTCCTAAATTATTTGATGTAGGTACACACCAAGGCTCCAAGACGTAGGGAGCGGTGGTACCTTGATAGTGGTTGTTCAAGACATATGACGTGGGATACCAATAACTTTACAACCCTATCAAGGTAAGAGGAAGGTGGCTCCGTCACCTTCGGGGATGACTCCAAAGGCACTATCATCGGTATAGGTAACATTCAAATTGGTGCATCTCCCATTATAGAAATGTTGTACTTGTTGATGGTTTGAAACATAATTTGCTTAGTATTAGTCAATTTTGTGACCGTGGACTTAAAGTTATTTTTGATGATACTTCTTGCAAGATTTTTGATATCAAATCCAATGATTGTATTCTTACCGGTTTTCGTGATGATAATGTTTATATTATTGACATGCTTAATGTGGATGTTCTACTAAATGCTTAAATGCTTTTGATGAAAATTCTTGGCTTTGGCATAGAAGATTAGGACATGCATCTTTTGACCATCTTTCTAGGATTAATTCTAAGGATTTAGTGAAGGGTATACCTGCTTGAAGTTTGAGAAAGACCGCATTTGTGGTGCGTGCCAACTTGGGAAACAAACCAAGTCTTCCTTCAAACCAATCAAGGATATCATGTCAACTAGGCCTTTAGAATTAATTCATATGGATCTTTTTGGACCTACTAAAACTAAGAGCTTAAATGGTAGTAGATTTGCATTTATTTTAGTTGATGATTTTTCCCGTTTCACTTGGGTTTTCTTCTGGGAACACAAAGATCAAACTTTCTCTCATTTCAAAATTTTTTGAAAAAGGGTTGAAAAAGAAAAAGGTTTTCCGATTTTGAAAATAAGGAATGATAGAGGTGGTGAGTTTGTTAACCAACTCTTCATGACTTATTGTGATGAAAGGGAATTAAGCATGAAATGTCTTGTCCTAGAACTCCACAACAAAATGGAGTTGTAGAAAGGAAAAATAGAACACTTCAAGAGATGGCTAGGACAATGATAAGTGAGTATGACCTCCCTCATTATCTATGGGCCGAGGCCGTAAACACCGCATGTTATATATCAAATCGTATTGATTTATGTAAAAATTCTTCCAAAACATCTTTTGAAATGTATCATTCTAGAAAACCTAATGTTTCATATTTCAAAGTTTTTGGATGCAAGTGTTTTGTTTTAAACACTAAAGATAACTTGGGTAAATTTGATGCTAAGGCTTATGAAGCAATCTTTGTTGGATATTCTACAACTAGTAAAACTTATAGAGTATTCAATAGATCTCACTTACCATCGAAGAATCCATGCATGTTAAATTTGAAGAATCTAATGTGTTTGTTGAGAATGTTGTAGAGATTGAACATTAGGTGAAGACATGGAGAGGCTATCCTTGAAGGACTCACCCGCTCAAGATGATAAGCAAGAACCAATTGGTGACGTTCAAGAGGATAAAGAGGAAAGCTCTTAACCGCTTCCTAAAGCTTAGAGATATGCCACAAATCATCCCAAGGAGCTCATCTTAGGTGATGCATCTAAAGGGGTAACAACTCGCTCCAAACTCCATGACCTATGTGGTAATTTTGCTTTCATTTCTCATTTTGAACCCAAAAGCATCCTCGAAGCCGAGGTGGACTCATATTAGTTGCTAGCCATGCAAGAGGAACTCAATCAATTTGAGCGCAACCAAGTTTGGCACCTTGTTCCTAGGCCCCACGATAGACCAATAATTGGTACTAAGTGGATCTTTGGAAACAAGATGGATGAGTCCGGAATGTGATTAGGAATAAGGCTAGGTTAGTGGCCCAAGGTTACACTCAAGTTGAGGGAATTGACTTTGAGGAGACCTTTGCACCCGTAGCACACAGCTTGAAGCCATACGGATGACACTAGCTTTTGCATCTTTCAAAAATTTTAACTTTTTCAAATGGATGTGAAAAGTACATTTTTGAATGGTTTATAAATGAAGAAGTTTATGTTGCTCAACCTCTCGGTTTTGTTAATCATGTTCATCCCGATTTTGTTTTTAAACTTGATAAAGCTTTGTATGGATTGAAACAAGCTCCAAGAGCTTGGTATGAAAGGCTTTCTAATTTCTCATTTCAAGTGATTTTATTAAAGGCAAAGTAGATACAACACTATTCACTAAGCATGTTGATAATGATATTTTAATTGTGCAAATTTATGTTGATGATATATTTTTTGATCTACTAATGAGTTTTTATGCAAGGAATTTGAAAAGGTTATGCAATGTGAATTTGAAATGTCTTCATGGGTGAGTTTAATTTCTTTCTTCTGGACTTCAAATCAAGCAATTGTAAGATGGAAACTTCATATGTCAAGCCAAATACGCAAAGGAACTCGTAAAGAAGTTTGGACTTGAAGACTCAAAGGTTTGCAACACTCCATGGCAACCACCACCAAGCTTGATAAGGATGACCAAGGTAAAATGTTGATATTAAATTGTATAGAAGCATGATAGGTAGTCTTTTGTATTTGACGGCAAGTAGGCCGGATATCATGTTTAGTGTGTGTCTTTGTGCTAGATTTCAATCGTGTCCCAAAGAGTCCCATCTTATTGCGGTAAAACGCATTATTCGTTATATTAAGGGAACGATTGGAATGGGTCTATAGTATCCGAAAACCGGAGATTTCGCAATGACGAGTTATTCGGATGCCGACTATGCGGTTTGTAGAGTAGATAGAAAGTGTACTAGTGGGACATGTCATTTCTTGGTAATTGTCTTGTTTCATGGTCCTCTAGAAAACAAAATTCCGTAGCTCTCTCACCGCCGAGGCGGAGTATGTTGTCGCGGGGGGCTTGTTGTGCACAAGTCCTTTGGATGAAACATACTCTCCTTGATTATGATTTGCATTATAACCATATAAAAATATTGTGATAATACTAGTACTATACTATGACCAAGAATGCAAATCAACATAGTAAGACCAGCACATTGAGATTA
>JAVJIF010016973.1:0-104077 GCA_038442645.1 Agave tequilana | reverse complement strand
GACCACCTGATCGTCTCTGAAGGAGTACTGTTTTGGAGGGAACTTAGACTCCTGATTATTGAAGCCGCTCTTCTTGGCTTTTGACTGCACGTCCCCGGACAATTCTACGGACATAGTCTCTTTCCCTTTGGCTTGAGAAGACTGTGCCATGTTGCTACGTCCTTTATTGTTCATGCCCCATTTGCTTTTGGGGCGGATGGTTCGAACTTTTTAGCCGACTTTTCGGCTATCTCAGCTTGCTCGACCAATTCTTTCCTGTTGTGGGCTTTGACAGTCCCCATGTGAATCTCTACTTGGTCTAAGAAGTTATGCCTGCACGTCTGTAAGAGCATGGGTAATGGCATTCCTGCTGGGCACATCAAAGACAGATTTCTGAACCGCTCAATGTAGTCACGGACAGATTCGCCCTTCTTCTGCACAGTGGAGAGGAGCTTGTCCATGGTCACCTTGATATCGTCCTCATAGAAACGGGAGAGGAATCGGGTTTCCAGGTCGATCCAAGAATTGACAGAGCCTGGAGGAAGACTTCAGAACCAGTCAAATGCCACCCCCTTTAAAGTGCTAATGAATAGCCTAGCCATGATGGCTTCGTTGCCTATAACATTACCAGTCTGAGACCGAAAATAGTAGATGTGCTGATTTGGTGAACTTTTTACCATCATATGTATGCAACGTTGGTGGTTTGAGCTTCGATGGGTATGGCACTAAATCCCACTCCAACGAGAAAGGACGGACTGTCCCCACTTTCTTTAATTCATCCCTCTGAGATAGGGATGCAATTGAGCTTGAAGCCCTTAAGGACTTCAGCGTCTAAGGAAGACCCCTCCTTGAACTTCTCCGTCTTCGGCTGGTCATTGCTAAGATGTTCTTCCTCGTCATGGTTACTCCCGTATCATTGTTATTTCGTTATTAAGGAGGTTGAGCGAGCATCTGTTGAATGTTGTCCAGTCTTGCTGAGTTTAGAAATTTGTTCCTAAGCCTCCAAACGTCGACGAAGGTCGTCATTACCATTATCAGCCATGTTTACTGATGCTCTGTCTGTTCGCACCGAGCTGACTGTTACCGAAGAAGCATACCCGCTGTTTTCATCTTCTTCATCAGATGACTGGACTGATCTTCTTCTTAGTTCTGGCGAGGCTACTGCCATTGAGGAGAAGGCTGTTCATATATGTAGGGTTTCGCCACCCTAGATCTGGTGTTTCGAAAAACACTTCTTCATGCACCAAGACTTCGCCTAAGCCTGGGCTGTAATCTGGATCTGGGGAGCTGTAGGGAGTATCGTCGGACACTTGTCTGCCCCTACGTAGCTCTTGTCCTCTTCCAGTTATGTTGACGGATGCAAAGGGTAGATCTCATGATATGCTCCTTTTTGCGATGCTTCATCGGAGCTTGCGCCGTCAACCGATCGAAAACTGATCGTTAGCCTGGAGGAGTGGCGAGGATGAGCCCTAGCCGCAATGAACTGAGTGGACTGTCACAAGCTGACATCCCACTTGTTGACAACAGGGAGTAGTTCGAAAAGATTCTGACTTCCGTTTGTTTGTCAAGAATTCTCGCAAGTCAAACCCAGTTGGGCCTAAACAATCTAGCGCAAAGGCTCTTTTGGATCGCACATAGGGTGATGTCCTGCTCCATTTATCCCCGCAGAGGGATTAGCACTGAATAGTGTTTCAGTTCTAGCTCCTCCACAAAGCGCGACCTTAGCGCCTGACGAACTGGAGAGCAGAGTACGCTATGGTGCTTTGCCCGCTATGGCGCTGCGAAGGCGATTAGCCTTGGATAGTACTTTGGCTTTAACTTCGTGGCCATGAACCCTGCGCGTACACTGTGGTACAGTAGCTTTGCTCATGAGAACGAGGCCGACGCAAGGCGTTGCTGCTCTTGAATTGGGCGACGGTTGATTGCCGTCGTGACTTCGCGGCTGGCAGCATTGTTGGAGCAGACAGGCATCTTGCCTTTTCTTAGTGAGAGAGACGCGGTTTTGGCGTAGCTATGCCTGAGGCTTTGCCCAGAGACTTCTGTTTAGGCCTCCACATCTGCTTTGGCAGATGATATTTAGGTTCGCAAGGAACCTGATTGGTCACCCGCAAGCTGAAGGGTGTGGCAGAATTCTGCTTCTAGTTTCTGTTCTGAACTTTAGCCGTGGAGACCTTCCTATGCTTCTGTACTCGAAGCATTAGACCACCCCGAAGAGGACTTCTTCAAATCTTCCTTGGTCGAATTGAATGACCAGGTTCTCTAAAGTGCAGGACTTGGACAGTAGGTGTGCTTCGTTGTTGCGCCAGAGAACCGCAGTAGGTTCGCAGAGAACCTTTTCTGTCTCCGCAGAGACTTTCCTTGAAGATTTAGCAGAGAGGCTCTGGCTGCACTGGCTTTTCTGAATTCAGAGTTAGACCCGAAGGTCTGTTCGTCGCATTGCGACACTTGATTCTCGGTAGTGGAGAAAATTTATTCATCCCAGCGGAGTCGCCATCTTGTTTTCCATTGATTTGCAAAGGGAAAAACTTACATAAAAAGGGTTGAGGAGCTAAATTACAAGTATTCTTAAAAAGATTATTAGTAGATCCCCTCAGAGATTCTGAAGAAGTGTGCAGATAGGAGTCTGGTCAGCGCGCGACCACTTTGTCCCTTTGACGATGCCAGCGATGAGATTCCCTTCTCTCCTGGTTCAAGGAATCAGAGAACAGAAGGTTGGTAGAACCCTCTTGTTACTTCTCAAAACCGCCTTCAATTAGGCCTGGTGCCGGAGATTCCTTGAGAAGAAGGTATTAGGGTATAAGCACCCTGATTAGAGAAGTGATTCTCTAAGAGTCTCTGAATTCAAGAGAATAGATCTCTATTTGTGCACGGTGCGTCCTCTCGAGAAGTCGGCCGTCTCCCTGGAGCCTATGCGTGGTCTCCACTTCTGAAGTGGCTCCTTTTTTTCCCCAGCGGAGTCGCCATCTTATTTTTCATTGGTTGCAAAGGGGAAACTTACAATAAAAAGGGTTGAGGAGCTAAATTACAAGTATTCTTAAAAAGATTACAAGTAGATCTCCTCAGAGATTCTGGAGAAGTGTGCCGATAGGAGTCTGTAAGCACGCGACCACTTTGTCCCTTTGACGATGCGAGCGATGAGATTCCCTTCTCGCCTGGTTCGGGGAATCAGAGAAAAGAAGGTTGGTAGAACCCTCTTGTTACTTCTCAAAACTGTCTTCAATTAGAAATCCTTCTCGCCTGGTTCCGGAGATTCCTTGAGAAGAAGGTATTAGGGTATCAGCACCCTGATTAGAGAAGTGATTCTCTAAGAGTCTCTAAATTCAAGAGAATAGATCTGTGTTTTTGTGCACAGTGCATCCTCTCGAGAAGTCTGCCGTCTCTCTGGAGCCTGTGCGTGGTCTCTACTTCTGGAGGTGGCTCCTCTCCTCCTTGTGCCCCTGGTGGGCTATTTATAGGGAGAGCAGGGGTATAATTGTCCCTTGAAAATATGAAAAACAGATTGAATCAAATCTGTTTAAATCTGGAAACTAGCCTTGCTGTGAGGCTAAGATCAGCTTCTGCGAAGCTAGGAATGGCAGGTCGGTTAATCCTCTTGATCTGTTTTGATCCTTTCCATATCGTTGGAGGATTTCCCCTGATCTTCTTACTCGTTTTAGAAGAGTCAAGAGATTGTGACAATCAACTGCCAAATTTGATCTCAGATTTGATCTTGATTGGATTTGATCTTGATCCTGATTAGATCTGATCTCATCTGGAGATTTGATTGGTCAAAGGTTGACCATATCAGACCCGCAGCGGTGCTGCCCGCTTTGAACTCACAGCGGTGCTGGAGGCAGTATCTGGCGAAGTCAGAGGAAGGCTTCTTCAATGGAGCTAGATGTCATCTGTTGCGAAGCTACCATATACCCTTTCTGCGCAGTTGCGTGTGGCTTCAGGTGGAGCTGACTCTCTCTGCGGGAGTTACGCTTTAGCAGTTCAAGCGAAGCTATGAGTTAACTTCTTGACGGAGCTTTGAATGGCTTCAAGCCGAAGTTGGATGATCTTGCCTCTCAGGCGAGGCTATCCCTTTGGGCTCATGTGATGCTAAGTGCTAGCATCTTTAGACCTGCTGAGGTCTGTTTAGATACAATCCGAGCTCACTGTCGGCTTGCTGGATCAGCGGAGTCCAAGTTGCTTCCTTGTCCCTCGGAGATGGGTGAAAACTGGTCGTCAGCTTGTCTGTCACTTGTCTTTTGTAAATGTCAACAAGTTTAGATATTGTTCAGGCCAGTAAGAATCTTGTCTTTTTTAAGTGTCAACAAATATAAAGTAGACAAGAGAGATAATAATCAATCCCAAACAAAGGGATTTGTTTCGAGGTTTAAGTCACCACTCTACGTCTCCGCCTTCACCACCGTGATGGATTTCCAATCCACTAGAACTTTCTACCAAAGAAAATACAACCACTATGGAGTACATAACTCTCCAACACACTCCTCTAATCCAGAGGCAGCGTAGCAACAATAAATGGGTGATCAAAAGACCACAACTCTCTCTCTTGAAAACACTTCTTTACAAAACCTAAAGAATAATATGTAAGATTGAAGCTCAGGTTTTGTAAGTAAAATTTAAAAATAGAAGAAAGATTTTAAGAACTAAAAACATAAAGAAGACTTTTTGAAAATTATTACATAAAACTGAAAACAAAAAGAGCTCTTTCACTTGAAATCCAAAACTTTGATTTTTGAATTTGTTGTCGTAATAAATTTAACCCTAAGGACCCCTTTATATAGGATTTTAGAAGAGCAAACATAGAATAGTTTTACCAACATAAAAGAGATAGAAATTTACCCTCTAATACATCTTACTGAAAGTACACCTAGGGGGGGTGAATAGGTGTAAGGCTAATCTAATGACAAATGATGTGGAATTAAAAACAAATGCAACACACTTAGTGTAATCAAAGAGTGTAGCCAAATTTTCAGTGAAAGGCTCTAGACTATCTCCTCTAAATTCCTCTAAATAAGAGTTGAGGTGTTATGTATAGCTCTCTTGGTTCAACACAAGTGAGGCACACAAACAATACCAAGCATATAAGTATGATATGAACAATATGAAATAATGCAAGGCACAAAATAAAAGAGAGAGTTTAGAGATAGTGGATCAATCGCAAACACTGAGATATATTTCGAAGTTCGAGCCACTACTATACGTCCCTGCCTTCACACAGAAGGATTTTCACTATATCGTGCACACAGGACTTCCCACACAGGGAACCTCCATTGAGGATTTAGGTAATACAACTTTGGAATACACAACTCCTCTCTCTAACAAATACAACCTCTTCACAAGAGGCAAGGCACAACAACTATCACCTCTATACTTAGAGGGATGGGTATTTAGCTAAAACAGATCAATCTCTCAAAGAGGGATAAGGCTCAAAGCCAAAGCAACAACCTCAATCACCTATACACTTAGAGGGATACCAGCACACCAAACTCAACCTCCACAATTGTTGGCCCAATGGCCCATCACTCTAGTTTTGATGATGATCACTCATATAGTTATAGTACTAATGATCTTATGTTTAATTAGTCTCAGATTTGTGATCAAAATCTTAGTAGGTGTGTAGCTTCATCAAAGGATTTAAAGTCAAGTTTTGAAGCTAACACGGTTTGATTCAAGAGCCTATGCATCAAGATCACATCAAGTACTCAAGAGGAGTCTAGCTCTTGGACCAAGTCAAGAAGATGAGAAGACTTCAAATGAAGACCTTCAAGATCAAGACTTGTGTCTAGGTTTGTTTTATTAAGATTTTGTTTCAGATAAAATATAAAGGATAGAATAGTTGGTGGATTACTCAAGTATATCATATACACACACACACACTCTTATTTTAGATGAGTTTTCATAAAAGAATCATTTTGGCAAAATACCAGTTTGATTTTTAGAGTTTATTATATACATGTGTTTTTAACCAAAACCGTTTTAGTACTTCTTGTCAAAAACATAGATATTTCATCATTTATGTGTAGTGGATCATATCCATACACGCCATACTTTAAAAGTGTTTAAAAATATCTTATTTTTGTATTTGGAGAAGTTTTGGAAAAACCAATTTGGAAAAATACAGTTTTTGTTTTTAGCCAAAATTTCTAAGTTACAAAAAGGTTCAAAATGTTTATAACATGTCTTGATTTTACTCAAACATGTTTGTTTATCAAAGTATAATACTGAACCTATTTTTGCAGATTTTTTGTTAATTTATGGGATTTTATTTTAGTCAAAATATCAAGTTTTTAATCCCTTTAACATCCCTGTCCTGGCTTCTGCCGATCGACCAGACCGGTCGACCGAGCTAGGAGTCGGTCGACCGACATACACAAAACGTGTACGCTAGTTTGGCTGGAGGGTCGGTCGACCGACCCGGTCGACTGCCAGAGAGCTTCTGCTATTTGGAAAGCCCCGGTCAACCGGGCCGGTCGACCGGCAGAGAGTATCTGCTCTCTGTTCCAGGCCGCGGTCGACTGGCCGGTCGACCGAGGCTCCAATGGTAAGAAATCTGACCATTGGCGGTCGACCGGGCCGGTCGACCGACAGCAGTAAGAACTACTGATTTGGCCCCAACGGCTAGTTTTTGGATAGCCTATAAATTGGGGGTTTCTTGGGCTGTTTTGTAGAAGATTTTTGGAGAGTTTTAAAGATAGTTTTTCCTACTCTATTAAGAGGTTTTCTCCACTTATTTGAGAGCAAATATTTTCAATTAAAAAGGGAATTTTATCAAGAGCGTTTTAAAGTGATTTCTTGTGTTTTCCTCCACGAATTCCATCCTTGTTTTTCTCACAAACAGTTGAGCTATCCATTGATATATTCATCCTATAGGAGTGTTATTGTGAGAGTGTTTATTGGTGATCAAAGTGTTTAGATCACTAAGAGTTCTTTCTTGTACTTTGAGGAGGCGGACGTGTGTGTTCGCGGTGTTTTGGGTTCTAGTGTAAACTCGGTGTTTGAGGTGCGGACTCGGCGAGCTAATGGGCTTGCGGTGTGTTCTTGCAGGAATAAGTGAAGGGACTAGAGAGTCCAACGAGTTCAAGTGTAAACTCGCCTTGTAGGTGTTGCGGCACTGAGTGATCCGGTGGGATCGATTTTAGTGGAAATCCTTCATAGTGTTGAAGGCGGGGACGTAGAGCAAGTGTGCTCGAACCTCGAAACAAATCTCCCGTGTTTGCTATTGCTCTCTCTATCTCTTACTTGTCTTTATATCTTGCATGCTTATATTGTCTATATCTTTATATGTTAGATATATTGTGTGCTTAATTGTTATATGCTTGGGGATTGTTTGCTAACACTTGTATTCAACCAAGAGAGCCAACGCGGCATCTCAACTTTTATTTAGAGAAATCTTGAGGAGTTAGTCCAGAGCCCTTCACGGGAAATTCGGCTACACTCTTGTGTTATACTTGGTATTTAGTTTAAGAAGCTTTAGTTTGCATTAAATAAGTTTTAATTCCGCATTAATTGATCATTAGATTAGCTCATCACCTATTCACCCCCCTCTAGGTGATTACAATTGGTATCAGAGCCAAGTGCTCTTGATTTGGGTCTAACAAACTTGGGTTAAAGATCCTCTTTTATAGCTAATCACAATATTTGTACACACACCATGAATTTCATGTCACCTCCCACCTTTGACATTCTTAACATCCAAACTTGGAAGGTTAAGATGTCTTTGTACCTCAAAGGCGTAGGCATTCATGTTTATCTTGCTACCACTAAAAAATCATATGTAATAATAGCAAGTATATTGAGGGTAACTCAAAAGCCATTCATGCTTTGAAGAGTACCCTAAACAATGATTATTTATGTAGGTTTGCTAACATTGACTCGGCTTTTGTAGTTTGGAACACCATCATCTCCCTTGGAGAAAAAGAACAATATTATGCGGGGAGCGACTCGGATGTTGGAAGTGACGCTTCTAACGTATGCTACATGGTCTAAGGGGATAACCCTTTGAGGTAAACACCGATTCCGAGCTAGACGAAGATGTTGATATGTCATATGATGAGCTTACATCTTTTTGTCAACAATTACTTAAAAAATGACATGATTATAAAGGATAATAAGAAAATGAAAAAGAAATTTGATTGCATGTTAAAAAAACTGATTCTTTTAAAAATAAAGTTGCATGCATTGAAAAAGAAAATGAAATTTTGAAAATGAAAATGTTTCCTTGCTTTCTAAATTGAATGATCTTTGTGAAGGAAAAACTACTTTGAAAAATAAAATTGTTTTGGTGTAAAAACAAAAGGAGATTGCTTTAAATGAAAACACTTCTTTGAAAAGAAAAATGGTTGAAAAAGAAAAATAAATGTTTCTAAAAAAAAGATTGTTGATCATGCTCTTCATGCCACAACCATTGATAAAAATGAAGTTAAACTTTTGAAAAATAAAACTGATTATTTGAGCTCAACTTTGAGCAAATGTGCATTTAATCATAAGAGATGGAAACCTTGTTTTCAAGGAAACAAGTTCCCCATGTTCATGCACAACACCCACAACATGCTTATGCACATTTTACACGTCATGATCATACTCATTCACATATGCATAGTAGAGTGTACAAGTGTACACATTGCGACCGCAAAGGCCATTTAGCAAAATTTTGTTATGATAGAGTAAATTCTATTAATTTTGCTAACAAGAAAGTTTGGGTTCCTTACAATGCTAACCCTCAAGGATCCAAAAGAAAATGGGTACCAAAATCGCCACCTTTTGTATTTGATGTAGGTGCGGGCTCTCACACGACGTAAGAGAGTTGGTGCCTTGATGGTGGATGCACATGGACTTGATGGACACACATTTGATGCACCACTATCAAGGAGGTTTGGTGGGACAACCATCATATTTTGGAGAATTCTAGCATAGTTCTTTAGTTTGGTAACTATCTCTAAACTCCTATTTTATTTACATGCTTTTTCATATATGATATTTTTAGCATGTTCATGTTTTATTTGTTTTGTGCTTCATGAGGTATATAACTTATTTAAATGTAGTCTTTATCAAAACTTGTGTATATACGTGTACAAGTAGTGAGCAACATTTGATTCATATACGTTTGCACTTCATTGTTCATTTGTACTCACTACATGCACATGTATGCCTAGTTTTGATGATTTCTTCATTTACACTTGTTTTGCCTATTTTATGTTTTACTTCATATATATGTATTTTATATTCAAATTAAATAAATATACATGTGTGTCTCTTGAGTCTCTTGCCTTCATGCAAATTATATCATAGACTCTTTTTTGTTTGGGATATGTATGCATATTGTTAGTTTTGAATAAATCATACATATACCTAAAAGTTATGTGTAAATGAAAAATGAATTTCATTTTTTTGTTTGATAAAACAATATTCATGTTTATTTTGAGCTTTATTGATTATCTTCATGGAAAATGCTAATTACATGATTCTTGTACACTTACACTTTATTTGTTTATTCATGACTTTATTTCATGATTATTTTTTAGCCTTATAGATTTGGAGTGTCAAACTTTATGTATTTAGTATGCTTCATGATATACATATGATTTGGTTTCATGTTTTTGAAGGATCTTTAACTAGTTTTTCAAAAATTAATCTAACTAGTTATATATTCTTCATTTGGTAGTGTTTTCTCTATAAAATATTTTTCAAACTCTATTTTTGAAAACCCCTACCAACCCTTTTTAAAGGAGGACGGATGGGCGAGTATGCCTTGTAAGCCTTATTGAAAATCTTTTATCTGTGCATAAAAAGGGTGGTAATTATGAGTTATATACTTGATTTACATTGTTATTTTCAATTAGTATCTCAACTAATATTTATTTTGTATATACTCATATTTTGTTTTCTATATATGTATGCTTCATTTCAAATAATATCAATCTCTATTGGTATTCTCTTTTCATATATATATATATATATATATATATATATATATATATGATTTGTTTGTGCTTGATTTTCAAGATATTATATGTTAAAAGCACAAAGTATGTTTATTCTAAGCTTATTCAAATCTTAATTTTCAATTGATTTCTCAATTGGTATCTTTTATATAAGCTTATGCATTATCTTTAATTGTTATTTTTTTACAATTGTATTTTTTTATATCAAAATGTACAATATATTTCAATTGGTATCTATTGAACTATTTATGTCAATTGGTATTCTTGAAAATTTAAATTGTATCAAAATATAAAATACTTTCCTTCATTGGTATCAAAATTTCAATTGGTAAATGTTTGATATGTTTTAGTTCCAATTGATATCTCAAAATTTGTGTCTATTTACAACGGTATCTCAAAATGTGTTTTATTACCTTGAGTAAATTTAAAAATTTGTTTTAAGTAATTAAAAAGTTGACTTAAAAATATTTTGATATATATTGCCTATATGCAAGGGGAGCTTAACATCTCTTCTACATATAGATTCATGTGAGTGTATCTTATATTGAGGAGCTTGACAACTCTTCTTTATGCGGTACACGTGTGTAGGGGGAGCTTCACATCTCCTCTTATGCATTGCATATTATGTGTTACGTGAATTAGGGCTTGTCATCCCTTCTTCATGTAATGCATGTATGTAGGAAAGTTACTTAGCGTCTTCCTCTTCATGAATGTATATCGCATATATCTTTTATTGATGATTTGAGTTCACCCTTTATAATTTTGTTTCTGACAAAAAGGGGGAGAACATTATTTTGTGTTTACTTAACCCCATTGTGATGATTGACAAAAGGGGGGAGAAGTATTTTAGTATATATGCATGTTTTCCTGGCTTTATACATAAAGGGCGGAGAAAGATTTTGAGTTTATATATGCATATTTGTGTTTTAATATATTGAGTTTATGCATCTTATAAAAAACAATAATATATGAGAAAATGATTTAAGAGTTTAAACAAAAAGGGGGAGAAGGTTTTTTGAAAAATATGTTTATTTATGCATGTTTCTCTCTCCTAGTTGATGCATACATTTGTTTAGTATCATGTGCTTCATTGAATATCTTTTTTTTATTGTGATGCATGAGTTAAGGGAGAGCTTCTTTGAAGCTTTACTTTAATCATGCATATCTAACTCCATGAGTTTTGTCATCATCAAAAAGGGGAGATTGTTGGCCCAATGGCCCATCACTCTAGTTTGATGATGATAAACTCATGCAGTTATAGTACTAATGATCTTGTGTTTAATTAGTCACAGATTTGTGATCAAGATCTGAGTAGGTGTATAGCTTCATTAAAGGATTTTAAGTCAAGTTTTGAAGCTAACACGGTTTGATTCAGGAGCCTATGCATCAAAACCACGTCAAATACTCAAGAGGAGTCTAGCTCTTTGGATCAAGTTTAGACCAAGTCAAGAAGATGAGAAGACTTCAAGTGAAGACCTTCAAGATCAAGACTTGTGTCTAGGTTGTTTTTTATAAGATTTTATTTTAGATAAAATGTAAAGGATAGAATAGTTGGTGAATTGCTCAAGTATATCATATACAAACACACTCTTATTTTAGATGAGTTTTCATAAAAGAAATTTTCATTTTGGAAAAGACTTTTCATTTTGGCAAATACCGGTTTGATTTTTAGAGTTAATATACATGTGTTTTTAACCAAAACTGTTTTAGTGCTTATTGTCAAAAACATAGATTTCATCATTTATGTGTAGTGGATCATATCCATACAAACCATGCTTTAAAAGTGTTTAAAATATCTTGTTTTTGTATTTGGAGAAGTTTTGGAAAAACTAATTTGGAAAATGCAGTTTTTTGTTTTTAGCCAAATTTTCTAAGTTAAAAAAATAGTTCAAAATGTTTGTAACATGTCTTGATTTTACTTAAACATGTTTGTTTATCAAAGTATAATAATAAACCTATTTTTTTAGATTTTTATGAATTTATGGGATTTTATTTTAGTCAAAATACCAAGTTTTTAATCCCTTAACATCCTGTCCTGGCTTCTGCTGGTCGATCGGACCAGTCGACTGAGCTAGGAGTCGGTCAACCGAGTCAGTCGACCGATGTGCACAGAACGTGCATGCCAGTTTGGCTGGAGGACCGGTCGATCGACAGACAGCTTCTGCTCTCTGGAAAGCCCCGGTCGACCGGGCCGGTCGACGGCAGAGAGTATCTGCTCTCTGTTCCAGGCCCGCGGTCGACCGGGTGCTCGACTGAAGCTCCAACGGTCAGAAATCTGACCATTGGCGGTCGACCGGGCCGGTCGACCGACAGCAGTCAGAACTGCTGATTTGGCCCCAACGGCTAGTTTTAGATAGCCTATAAATTGGGGGTTCTTGGCCAGTTTTGAGAAGATTTTTGGAGAGTTTAAAGATAGTTTTTTCTAACTCTTTTAGAGGTTTCTCCACTTGTTTGAGAACAAATATTTCAATAAAAAGGGAAGTTTATCAAGAGTGGTTTTCAAAGTGATTTCTTGTGTTTTCCTCCACAAATTCCATCCTTGTTTTCCTCACAAACACTTGAGCTATCCCTTGATAATTCTCTCCTATAGGAGTGTTATTGTGAGAGTGTTTAATGGTGATCAAAGTGTTTAGATCACCAAGAGTTCTTTCTTGTACTTTGAGGAGGCGGACGTGTGTGTTCGCGGTGTTTCGGGTTCTAGTGTGAACTCGGTGTTTGAGGTGCGGCCTCGGCGAGCTAGTGGGCTTGCGGGTGTGTTCTTGCGGGAAAAGTGAAGGGACTAGAGAGTCAAGGAGTTCAACTGTGAACTCGCCTTGTAGGTGTTGCGGCACCGAGTGATCCGATGGGATCGATTTTAGTGGAAATCATTCATAGTGTTGAAGGCGGAGACGTAGAGCAAGTGTGCTCGAACCTCGAAACAAAATCTCCCGTGTTTGTGATTGCTCTCTCTATCTCTTACTTGTCTTTATATCTTGCATGCTTATATTATCTTTATCTTTATATGCTAGATATATTGTGTACTTAATTGTTATATGCTGGGGATTGTTTGCTAACACTTGTATTCAACCAAGAGAGCCAACGCGGCACCTCAACTCTTATTTAGAGGAATCTTGAGGAGTTAGTCCAGAGCCCTTCACAGGGAATTCGGCTACACTCTTGTGTTATACTTGGTGTTTAGTTAAGAAGTTTTAGTTTGCATTAAATAAGTTTTAATTCCGCATTAATTGATCATTAGATTAGCTCATCACTATTCACCCCCCTCTAAGTGATTACAACAATCGCCTCTATACAGAGGGATACCAAAAATATAAGGAAGGTTACAACTCTTGATGATCTCAATGACCACAAACCATTTTTTTCACAAAAATAAGAGCTTAATAGATAGGATAGATAGATAGCTCAAGTGTGAGAAAATAAAGTGTTTGGAACAAAAAAAATACTTGGGAAAATCTCAAATAGATATTGAAATCAAGACCAAAAACCAATTCCCAAAGGATCTCTTTTCTTTGAATTTCCAACACTTTAAAAACAAACAAAAATAAATCTTTTAACCACAAAAACTCTTGCTAAAAAAACCTTGAAAGATGAAAAAAAATTCTCTTCTCAAATCTTGGTGAAATCAGCTAAGGAGGGGGCTATTTATAACCCTCCAAAAAAACTGCCCGTTGGCAGCCAAGAAAGGGCAAAAATGCCCTTCTGGTCGATCGCCCGGTCGAACTGCCAACGGTCATTTTATGATAGTTGCCCACACCGGTTGACCGCCCAGTCGACCGGACCAGGATACGGATAGCAGATGCTCTCTGCCAGTCGATCGCACGGTCGACCAGGGCCAATTCCAGAGAGCAGAGCTCTCTAGCGGTCAACCGGGACGGTCGACCGGCCCTCCAGCCTATAAGGCTTGTGGACGTTCATGCACATCGGTCGACCCGGACCAGTCGACCGACTTTTGCCGCGGTCGACCGTCCGGTCGACTGGAGAAGGCCAGGTCACTATTTTTAAGGGATTAAAAACTTGTCTTTTTATCTTCAATTAAATCCCATAAAATCACATAAATTCCACAAAATAAGTTCTTATAAGATCTTTGATATACAAATATGTGTGACTGAAAGTCAACACATATTACAAACTATCTGAACCATTTTTGTGATATTAAAATTTGGCCTTTAAACGAAAACTTTATTTTTTAAAAAGCAACTTTGAAATGGAAAACCGTTTTCTCCAAAACTCATGTAAATACAAAAACTGATATTAAAACAAATTTGAAGCATATTGTATATGGATAGATCCAATATACATATAAAGATATCTATCTATTTTTGACATGAAAATCAAAAACCGGTTAGACCAAAAACAAACATTTAAACTTGTGTGTGTATGTGAACTTGAGAATATCAATACTATCGACTTTTACACAAGATCTAAACATACTAACTAAAACACAAAGCGAAGTCTTCTTGTAGAACTCCTTCTGCAAGTCGACTCGATCCAACAAGCTTGACTCTAACCGAGTAATAGATGCGATCTTGACGCTTGAACTCTTGAATCAACTTGTAAATGCTCCAAACTCCTTTGTTGAAGCTAAACACCTACTAATATCTAGTTAATTGCTGAAACTATTAAACATAAGATTATTAGTAAACTATAACTACATGAGTTAATCATCATCAAAGCTAGAGTGATAGGCTCTGGGCCAACAATCTCCCCCTTTTTGATGATGAAAAAACTCATGGAGTTATATATGCATGGATTAAAGTTAAGCTTCATAGAAACTCTCCCTTAACTCATGCGTGGCAATAAAATAACAAATATTCAATGTATGCATAAAACAAATAACACATATTAACATATATGCTCTGATACCAATTGAAACAAAACATATATGCTCTTCATACCAATGAAAAATAAACGTACATATAAATGACATAAATGTGCATATATAAAACTCTCAAAATTCTTTTCTCCCTTTTTGTATAAAACATGAAAATCATGCATAACATGCATATATAAAACTCAAATTTCTCTCCCCTTTTTTGTCAAAGCACAACAAGGGACATAAATAAACTCAAAAAAAATTCTCCCTTTCTGTCAAATCAAAAGAAGGATGTATATGCGATAACATTCATGAAAAGGAGAAATGTAAAGTTAACTCCCCTTGCATACATGCTTACATGAAAATCACATAAACACATAATTACAATGTGTAAAAAAAAGATGTGAAGCTCCCCCTACACATGTGTAAGACATACCAAAGAAAGGTCAATTACTTCAATATGAAATACACTCAACATGAATCTATATAAAGAGAAGATATAAGCTTCCCTTGTATATAAGCAATACATATCAAAACATTAAGATACCAATTGAAAAATTTATCAATTTGTGATAAGGTATTCATCGAAATATTATGATAACAATTGAAAATAAACAAAATATTTTTACGATACAAATGAAAGTAAATAAAATTTTTATACCAATTGAAAATATCTTAATACCAATTTAAATTATTATAAATCTTTGGCGCAATAGAAAATGAAACATTGTTTGTTTTGATACCAATTGAAATATATATATGAAAATCTTGATACCAATGAAAGTAACACCAATTGAAAGTAAACCAAATTATTTTAGGTAAACATAATCATATCAATATAGATACCAATTTAAATTGAAACATGATATCAATATGAAAATGTTAGCATATACTAAAATAAAGCTTTTTCATCATAAAGAATGGGAGTAAGATATCAATTGAAAATAACTCGATTGAAAGATACCAATTAAAAGATAAAATATGAATTTTCTCTCCTTTATGAAATACCAATAAAAACAATGCATAAGGTTGTTAAGATACTAATTGAAGAATAATTGACATTAAGGAGTAAATCAAGCTTAGAATAAATATAATTGTGCTTTAAGATGTAAAAATATAGTAAGTACAATCAAATCACATATATATGTATGAAAATATAAATACCAATCAAAATTAATACTATTTGAAGTCCGAAGCATACATATATAGAATAAATATGAGTATACAAACATGAAAATATCAATTGAGATACCAATTGAAAATACAATGAGGATCAAATGTATAATTCATGATACCTCTCTTTCATGCACATTGTTAAAAAGATTTCAATTAGGCTTACAAGACATGGTCGCCCATCCAGCCGCCCTTGGGTTGGTGGGGT
The DNA here is from genome assembly GCA_038442645.1 of Agave tequilana. Taxonomy (NCBI): domain Eukaryota; kingdom Viridiplantae; phylum Streptophyta; class Magnoliopsida; order Asparagales; family Asparagaceae; genus Agave; species Agave tequilana. The sequence continues at coordinate 87,975 of JAVJIF010016973.1, read as the reverse complement.
TTTCAAAAAATAGGATTTGAAAATAGTTTAACATGTTTGAAAACTCTACCAATTAAAGAATAATGACTAGTTTGAAGATAATATTTGAAATTAGTGCGAAATCCTTCAAGTAAAGAATAAAATAAGATATATCCATGGAAATAAGAAAATCACATAATCATCAACACTCAATTAGCAATAAATCTCATATAAGCTCATGGAAACAAATCATGAGTAAACATTAAACGTAGAGTGTAAAAGTCATATAATCAATAAAATCATGGAAATGGGGCATTTAAGCTCAAATGAATTAAAAGAATATGAAAATCATAAAAAAATTTATTTTCATCATAATAATTCCAACTTCCAGGAATATGTAGTTTTATCAAAACTAAGGTATACATACATATCCAAAAAACAAATGAGTCCAAAAAGAAATTTGCATGAAAGCAAATGACTCAAGGGTATACTTGTATATTTAAAGTTTGAACAAAACTAAATATATATGAAGCTAAACACTTAAAAAAATATCCAAAATAGGGAAAACAAGTCAAAATACACTAATCATCAAAACTAGGTTATACTGGTACATCTAATGGGTACAAGTGAGCAATTAAGCACAAATATACAAAAATCAATGTGGCTCATTAGTTGTACAAGTTTACACGAGTTTTAATTAAAACTACATCTAAACATTAATCAAATCATGAGGTGCAAAATCATAAACAAAAATCAATATAATCATTATGTAAATGCACATGTTTTAAAGCTATGATATAACTAAACTAAAGTGAGAACACACAGTGTGGATTCATATGAACATGAGTGTATCTTAATTACTAGACATGTATGTCATAAGTCTAAATAACGTAGCATTTAAGCATGATGAGCATTAAACATAACATGCTAAAAATCACAATATAAAAGCATGTAAACTAAATGGGAGTTAGAGATAGTTACCAAAAATCATTATGGCACATCTCTATAACTTCAAACCATGGTGGTCCTACCACCAAACTCTCCTTGAAAGCGATGCATCCAAAAGTGTTACCATATAGCTCGGAACGCATTCACCTCAAGGCACCATACCTCTCACGTCATGTGAGGGCCCACACCTACATCAAATACAATAGGGGTGACTTTTGTACCCATACTTTATTGGATCCATGGGGGTTAGCACCTTTCCAAACCCAAACAATTTATTTGCACAATTTACATTATGTACTCTATCACAACAAAACTTTACAAGATGGCCCTTTCGTCTACAATGTGTACAAGTGTACACATGAGCATACTTTAAATCATATGTGTGAACATGATGAGCATGTGTATGCCGTGGTTTGTGTGCATGCATATGAGGAGCATGTTTCAAGTGAAACATGGATTCCAACCGTATATTTTTCATGGCACATTGGCTCAAAGTAGAGCCCAAACAATCAATACTCTTCTTTAACACACATATATCATTTTTAATAATAGTAGAAGAGATGGACCATGCAATGGGTATACTAGATGATGAAGCATTGCAAACATGAGTGTCTAAATTATTTTTCAAGAAAATATTTTTCTTAGAAAACAAATCCAATTTCTTTGAATTAAAACAATTTTATTTTTTCAAAGATTCATTCTCTTTTAAAACAAAATCAAGTTTTGAAGATAGAACTTCATTTTTCTTCAAAACATCATCACAATTATTTTTACCTTTTAAGATTTTGTTTTCATTTAAGACAAGATCAAGTTGGGATTTTTAATGAGTCCCTTTCATTAGAAATTTCAAATTTTTCTTACAAAGCCATGTTAAGTTTAGAAAACAAATCCTTATTCTCTTCTTTTAGTTTGAAACTTTTCTTTTTCAAGAGTTGGTATTTTTCTTATAGGTTTTCACACACAATAGATAGTTCTTCATTTAAAGCATCAACATCAACATAATCATCACCGGAAGAACTAACACTATCATCTAGTTGAGTTTCTGAATTTACCTCAAGGGAGTCATTCCCTTGGACCATGTAGCAATGTTGATCTGACTCATCTTCACTAGATTCCTTCTCCATAATGTTTGGCATTTGAAACTTTGAAGAGGTCAAGGTGTTCCACACTACAAAGGCGGAATCACAATGAGAAATCATACATAAATATTCTTTGTTTAGAGTGCGCCTAAGTGCCTCTAGGGCTTGTGTATTGGTCTCTATATGCTTGTTATTACCAAGATAGGATTTCTTGGTAGTAGCAAGGTACACATACATTCCTAGGGTTTTTTAGGTACATACTCATTCTAAGTTTTCACATATCGATGTTAGAAACATCAAACATGGAAGGGGCAAGGTAATCCATGAGTGTGTGTAAACAAGTATGTGTGCAAATGCAAATCTCCAGGATCTCACTCCTACGTGGTTAAACCTAATGTCAGGAGCATAGGCTCCGATACCAATTTAAAGTACACCTAGAGGGAAAGTGAATAGGTGTAAGGATAATCTAATGACAAATGATGCAGAATTAGAAACAAATTGCAACACATTTAGTGTAACCAAAGAGTGTAGTCGAATTCCTAGGGAAGGGCTCTGGACTATCTCCTCTAAATTCCTCTAAATAAGAGTTGAGGTCCTATGTAAAGCTCTATTGGCTCAACACAAGTGAGGCACATAAATAATATCAAGCATATAAGTATGATATGAACAACATGAAATAATGCAAGGCACAAAATAAAAGAGAGAGTTTAGAGAAAGTGGATCAATTGCAAACATCGAGATTCGTGCTACTGCTCTACGTCCCCACCTTCACACAAAAGGATTTCCACTATATCATGCACAGAGGACTTCCCACACCGGGAACCTCCACTGAGGATTTGGGTAATGCAACTTTGAAGTACATAACTCCTCCCTCCAACAAGCACAACCTCTTCACAAGAGGCAAGGCACAACAACTATCACCTCTACATTTAGAGGGATGGGCACTTAGCCAAAACAAGATCAACCACTCAATAGAGGGATAATGCTCAAAGTTAGATTATTAGTTACAAGTATTTTATTTGGATATATTCACTGATATATTATCTGAGTAATGATGTTTATTGATATCGAGGTTTGAGTACAGAGACGTTCTAGATTTCATGTAGCTTGAGGATATCCCACTGCTTAGTTATTATCTTGATTGGGATTGGAACTATTTGTGATGTAATTTAAACTATAACTATATTTAGATCTTGGATTTGACTGGTTCATGATGGTAGTTATACGAGTTGATGTCTGAGTGACATTATCAGTAGATTTGATTATTCTTATTGATGGTAAAACAGGTGAGAGCTTGGTTAGATATTGATGATTGATTAATTTTGAGATTCTTTATTAAAAGAATGAGATATTGGACTTAGATTTGTTAGTAGCCTCGATTGAATTATACTTGATCATGGGTTGAGGAGTAGACGTAAATTGGTTTGACCTGACCTGGTGGCATGTATATGCATGATTGACTAGTTACTTTAATTTCTGGATCTGATTTTTGGACTTATTGGAAGTGAGAGTATATGATGGTTTTAATTGAGATTGGATAGTATGACTGGTAGGATATGGATGAGTATGTATTTTATATATTGGGACTTGGATATATCAATGACTTTGAGAATCTGAGTTGATTAAATATTTTGCCCGGATTATTCTATTCATGCCAGTAGGTCATTATTGATTCTGAATATCATGATTTACCTGAAGAAATTGATTGATTATACATGACATTTACCTAATAATTATAATGTCCATGTTGCCATAATTGCTGGAAAAATATTGTATACGGTAATAACACCCTCATGTTATACTTATTACATGCCCTGTTATACTGGTATCCTGTTCACTGACATTATATATCCTGTTATACCAGTATCCTGATTACACATGTTAACGTTATTACCGTGGCAATCACCGAGTTATCCCAGTAACTAAGTAAAATGCATATTAAATAATCTTGATAACTAGTAACATGATATTAAACAACTTATACTAGAATTGGAAAATTGGTGGAGGAGACAACGTCTGTATTTTGGGTGGACTTAGGATATAGGTTGCGCAGCTGAAAGAGGGTTCCACTGCAGGGTTCCTGGAGGTGACTAGCACCCGTCCTATTCTTGTTCCTATTATACATGTTCCTGACTACCTGGCGGTAGGTCCTGGTTCAGCGCCAGAAGTCTGGACCGTGATCCCGAGTATGTACGGGACCCACCTAAAGCATGGACAATGTCTCCAACCGATCAGTTTCAATAACTTAAAACCCAAATTGACACGTGTGATAGGCGTAGTATGTGATGTGTCTATTACAGGTGGCAATTGGTGTTCGCTGACATCATAATAATAATTATAATAAACTGTTCATAATGTACTGTAATTGATTGTTTTTGCCTGTTACATGTATGTATGTTGGACATCCGTTTTACACTTGACCTGATTGAACATCTGACTTTGGTACTGACTGACTCTACCCCCCTGATATATAGATTGTGATAGACACCTAATTGAATACCTGACTGGACACATACTCTACTGTGTGCTATCCACATTACTGTTTATTTACTTTATTCATGTCATTTCTTATTCTGGTCTATATATATTTTCTTTATCTGCTCACATGTTATATGCACATGCACTTTTCAGTTTATTCTTACACATTCACTAGGAGTTTGATCGGAGAAAAACCGTGCACGAAAAGTGTATGTTTTGAAATCGATATTTAAAGTGTGTGTGCTTTGGCTTCCTCGATACTTCTGTTATAACATAGAGGCTAAAACGAGTCAAATCCACAAGGACGGGAGGCGATAAAAATTTACACGGTATGCTCACATGTATGTTAGCGGTTCTTCAATGTTTGAAAGAATGAAAAGAAAAGGAAATAAAGAATGAAAAGAGAAGTAAGGTAAAACACAAAGAAGTGGGAAACATAGAAGAAATAGTTTTTGTGATTTTTGTTTGTATATTTAAACAAAGTGAAAAAGAAAGAAAACACATGACTACTAACTACTAATGGCTCCACTAACCATGCTAACCTCTTAGTGATAGTTGCCTCACATGTCTCCTTGGCCATCAGTAGTCCTTGGTTATAAGCGTTTAAAAGCATGACCCGTATGATAATTTTCACATCCAAACTCAATGAAACAAGTTCAAAGTATACTTAAACATAAAAACTAAACAAGAGTAAGCATAGAGTAAAGTAATGTTAGCTTGTTAGAGAGTTAGGATGTTAGAGTGTTAGATTAATCATCATGAGCCATCAATGGCTCTTGCAAGAGGAAGGCCAAGTAGAGGCTATTAGATTCATGTGGATTATCAAGTAAGAAGTTAGCAAGTTAGTAGTTAGTAGTTAGTTGTCATGAGAGAAAATTAGCTAAACATGTAAAGAGTTAGAGAGAAGAAAATCAATAGAGATAAAGAGGGAACCTTTCATAGATTGTCACCTTCCATTACAAGAACCCTTGCTTTCATCCTATGTATTACTCTTTTTCCTATTGCAAGATCTAAAAGAAATGAAAAATGCAAAGGGAAAGAAGAAGAACTAAACTAAACTACCTTACACTACAACAAAGAAAGAAAACTACACTACTTTCTGTATATCTTTCTGAAGAAGAATCCCTGGGGTATTTATAGGCACCAGGGGAAAGAGGGCTAGGGGATAACCCCTAGCCCAAAGTACGGGCGCCGCCCCCTGTCAGTTGGATGTCCTGGTTTCTGGTTCTGGGCCCCTGGTTTTGACGAAACTACTCTCTAAAGTCAATGGCTATATTATAAGCCTTTAATCACCCATAAATGATAATTTAGGGTCTTCTTCTTCACTGCATACCATGGGCCTAGAAACATATAAGAGAGATATTATTAGCAGAATTTAATATTAAATAAATGTAAAGATGTAGTATGCAATATGTAATTTTAGAGAGTAATCACACCCCCACACTTATCTTTTACTCGTCCTGAGCAAACCAAAAAACTAAGAAAATTATTATACCACTTTCACAGGTGACGCGATTGCACTGAGTATGTACAACAAGCCGTTAAACCTCTAAGTTTCTCCTAGAGGAGGAGTTTCGTCTCCTGAGGTTTTCAGTGGATTACACCCACAAAATCCATGAAGAAAGCAATCACAAATGTTAGTATTTTGAAAAATGTATTTTGAAATAGAGAAAAGTGTTGAAGTATTTTTGCGAAAATATAAGTGATCCAAGGTCATTGGTTAACCAGAAATTATTTTTCCTTAGACTAAGTCAAAATGTAAAATCTTGTTATAATTAAATGTAAGAATTTAAAATTGAATTGATTCTTTGATCTTTCATAAAACTCTTAGAAAAATATCACTTTGTGAACTGTGAAGATTGTTAGGATATTGACTTAAACTTTCATGCCATAGATTTGTGTATATTTATTTTTTTTCTTTTTTTCTTTTCTTTCTTCCCTTAGTTTTCTTAGTCTTTCTTATTTATCCGGGTAGTGAGCCTTTAGCCAGAGACTCCCAAACCAGATGATCTTAGGGCATCAGATGAGACAACATCCCTAGGACTTAAGGACTCGAGTAAGAAAGGCCACAAAACTAAAGGGGATTATTTTAGTTTTGTCCACCGTTTTAGATGTGAATAATCATGCTTCTTGAGGCATAATTACCTAACTTCAATCGTGGTTTTTATTATCATCATTTTTTTAATATATTTTTTGTGACATTTTCAGTATGTGTTTCAATCCTAAAAATTGTGTAAGTGTGAAGTGCATAAATCTAAGACAAATAATTCAAGATCAAATTATCTTTCCAATCTTACTTCCTTATCCTAAAATTTAAACAAGTTCTATTATTTGAGTTTAAAAATTCATAATTTTAGGTCTTCCTAATTCCTAAGATAATCTTAATTTTCTTAAAAATAGATCAAAACTTTTTCAGTTATTTCAAAAAGTTTTGTAAAAAGAAAAGAAAAGATATTTTTATACAAAATTTTTTTTTAAATCTCCTAAAAGAAGTGTAAAAGAAAGAAAATGTAAAACTACCTATGTTAGTAAACCCTCCCTTACACTTATCTCATGCATTGTTCTCAATGCATCGTGAATGTGTATATACAAGAAACAAATGGAGAGGGAAGGAAAATTACCTCATGATGGAGGCTCCGGTGGTGGTCTGACTGGGCCAAGCATTGCTACCCAATTAAGATATTGTGAATCTTGCAGAAGCCCACCAGTGACCTCTTTAATATGACCTAGTAAAATGTTGGAGAACTGTAAGATCTTATTAAAAAATTGCCCCAATCCAATTTTCAATTTTCAAAACTAATTACTGAGTCATTTTCTTCAACATTTTTGTCCATCAATGAAGTGTGATTTTCAGAGATCAGTGATTTGGGCTCAAATAAAACAGGAACAAAAACAGATACCGACTCAAAAATTTGACTAAGTCAAGTCGAGATTTAACAATGAGAGTCGAGATTGGTTCAAAAATAGGGTCTAAACTAAAGAATTGATGTTCACACACTTTCTCCATCAATGATTCACAGTATACTAGTACAGAATTTAATGCTTACTCCAGAATAGAGAAAAAAATCTGGTAAAGATACTAGAGTCATTATTGAATCAAAAAGTGAAATGGAATTACCAACTTGAAGTTCAGGATCACTTTTAAGCTCAAGTTCAATTTCAGGAAAAGGATAACTTGTCAAAATATCAAGGTGGTTTTCAAGATTTGGGTAAATTCAAATGGATGTAATGAAATTGAATGTTGATTTTTGTCCACTGAAGAAATGTGAATGGGTGAAATGATCGATTCAAGTTCAGAAATTATGGGAATCAAAATGGCTCAAGAACGTTACTTACTTTAGGTAACACTACAGGAATTGATATTAATTCAAGGATTAGGTAACACTACAGCAGTGGTTCAAACCTCGAAACATATCCTTGTGTTTACGTATGGATCCCTCTATCTCTCAACTCTTTACTCTTTATATCTTGCTTTGTTATACTTGCTCATATATACATACATGCTAGATATTGTTTGTGTGCTCACATTTGTATTGACCCAAGAGAGTTATTGATGCACCTCAACTCTTAGTTTAGAGGAATCGTGCGGAGAAGTTTTAGAGCTCTTCATAGAGAATTCGGCTTCACTCTTAGTTACACATTGTGTGTGTTAGCATTTAGTTTTAATTCCGCATTATTTGTCACTAGATTAGCACTACACCTATTCACTCCCCCTCTAGGTGTATTTTCAGCTTGAAACCTTTACCCCTAGAGGGATTTCTTTATGTATGTCATATCATTTCCATGTTCTTTTCATATGTTGATATGTCTGTTATCATTTTCTTTTTAACATATTTGAACTGCCTAAGTTATATATCATATTATAACAGCTCAGAAGTCCACATTCAGACTGCAACTAGTAAGTGAAACTTCAGATCGTTATAATACCCTAGCTTCAAAACCGCATCCTCTAGATCAAACCAATCAAAAAAGTTAGGGTCCACATTTGATAGGACATTAACTGTGCCCCCTATCTACCTCATCCTGAGTTCATGTTTAAATGTACCACCATGATGTACTTTAATGTTAAAAATAACATTCACCATGTCAACATAATCCTGTTATTAAGTCTAATACCATTCGGAGAGCAGGAGTGGTGTTGCTAATAACATAGTTTATAGGCTATTAGTGGTATTTGTGTCAATGGGACGGGGGGTATTCTGCAATTTACCTTTTTCTTTTTAGTTACAAGACTTCAACGCTAGTCTCCTCACAGCCCACCCAATAGTCCTCTTTTCCATCTATTTTTTTTTGTTTTTCTTTCTCATAGGCTTACATCATAATTCCTATAATGGAAAAGGTATTCCCGTTGTAGTAGAGGAAAAAAACTCCCATGACGAAAGAACGTAAAGCATGTTCCACATACACGAATCAAAACAATCATGTAGCCTCAATGAACTGCTAGTAGCCTCTATGTGTAACTCCTATATGCCATAGGTGAGCCCCAGTGTTTAACGAGACTGTTGCAAATTGAATGAGCCCCACTAACTGCTAGTCAAACTTAGTGTCTTACAAAGTCAAGTTGTTTCGTAATGTCTTTTAGGGTGCCCTATAAATTTTGGACATTTTATTTTGAAATTTCAATCAAACTTGCGATATTTCAGATCTAACTCTCACCAAGAACTCAGATGAACCGAACTCAGCTCGTTGTAAAGTAGACTTGAGCCAAACCTAATAATATATATAATTTGATAGATCAGTATATGCATTTGAGATTGACCAAAAGTCATAGATAAAGACAAAGCTGCAGCCCAAAATGATGGATTATTTTAACATAATCCATGACAATATTGAACAGTAAATATAAAAAAAAAACACAGAAGTATCAAAATGTAGTTATGCGCGGAAATATTTCTGACTGTAAGCCGTATGACTGAAATTTCTAAGCAAATGTGTGGTACTTTGGCTATAACTTTTGCCTCAAAGCTGGGGTCGAGATGAAACTAAGTCTCTTGGAAAGTAGACTTTTATTCATATATAATGACATACAATTCAATGGGTGATCTCAATATATGAGATCCAGACTGACCAAAAATCAGAGAAAATATATAGACGTGTTTAGAAACAACTAATGACTTAGATATGATTAATAATAACAATAACAACAAATAACCAAAATAAATAGAAAAATAAGATAGTGTTTCATATTTTTTTGGCTGGTTTAAAATGGGATAAACTTATTTAACCATTCTGTGGTGGAGATTTTCTAATGTGATTGATTGAATGGTCAATCTTGCATCACAAATTTGGGGGGGCATATCTAAATCGGGAGTGAAACTTCAGGTTTCAGTAATGCAAACAGACGGAGACAAAGATTTTTACAAGGAAAACCAATTAAGAAAAATTATAAAGAGAGTGAGAAAATTTACTATATTTTCTCGAAATTACAGCATACTCTGTAGAGTATTCCTATGTTTACAACTTATTTTCCTTTGTCCCCTTTCTTCATAGATTTCAAGGTGTATAAGTACTCTGTAGCATTAACTGATGGTGTGAATTTCTCAGATCTGCATGATTTGCACATTGGGAGCTTTTCATAACTGCTCAGATTGATGTGCTTTATTGTTGAAATTGGCATGTCGAGATATTTGTCACTATATGTAATTGCCCCTACTGAAATAGAAGAGTATTTAGGACGTGGAAATATTGTGCCAGCATAACTACCCTTCGCGACTCAGAAACCCTGCTGCTGAGATGTGTCCAGTGGAAGAGAAAATTTCTGCAAAGAACCTATGTCGTGGAGGTCAGGGAGAGATCTGATAATTGCGAATGCTGAGAAAAAAAAGGACCTGAGGTCCTTTCCTCAAAGTTGAATGTGATGTCAGGGCTGGATGTGATGTCAGGGTAAGGCCCGAGGCTCTCTCCTCGGGGGCGAAAATAAACCAATTGGTATCTCCAATCACTTTGACACTCCTGATGCAACGGGACACGTGTCCTGATCTTGGAGAGTGGTCAGATCATCTTGGAGAGTGGTCAGATTCTGACCACTACATATGCCCCCCTCTTGCAATTACTGGAGTCATGGGAGAGAAATCAGAAGATCGAAGTCGGTCAAAGCTTTAAGTACCCTGAATTTTTTTAGAAGTTTAAGTGAGGATCTGGCTCATCACTGCGTATCTCCGCGTGGATCCGACTGGTTGTAGAACATATGAATTGTTATTTAATGCATATCTTCAGGACTTGATCTCCGGATAGTTGGCCTTCAAACTGGCGTCTTTTCAAATCTCCCTATTATGATGGATGAGATCATGTGGCAGTGGTGCATGATCTCTCGATGATTTGACATACCAAAAATATTAGGTTGTGGACCGGTTTCTTAGAGATTGAAATTTTGAACGAGAGACGTTCTGGCTTCTTCTCTATTTATAAATAAGGTGGATCCTCCAGGAGAAATCTTCTCATCTTCTAAAAACTTTTTGCTTTCAAAACTCTTGTTCAGGTGGGCTGCGATACCTTCCTTCTTCTTTGTTCAGTGGAGGAAAGAAAAGAGAGGTTGAAGGCATTTGTTGCGCTCCTGATGTTCAAGAGTCCAGTTGCCGGGAAACATTAGTTTTAGGATGAGCTCATCTAGAAATGTTAGTCTTTGCAATGAGACCCGACTATCAGAAAGGATAGGCAGGGTTCTTGTTTCAGCCTGGTCTGTTCATCTGGTCTCCGATCAGATCGGTCCAGTCTAGAGTTGGGCTTTGTGCCTTTCTTTACTGAGAGCATGTATGAAATAGGGGTGGGGGCTGAACAGGACATAGTTGATGATGGTTCCGATCCTGTCTTCATGGCATGTGTATGACCTCTTCACTCCTATTGAATGTTGTTGCTTTGTCCGTGAAAATTCTTTCCTTGCAGCAAGCTAGTGGAGGGAAGTGTGGTGGTATTCCCCGAAATCTCTACTAAAGAATTGCCTCCTCTTCCTCGACTCTAACTCCATCTTCGAAGTGAGAGGTTTGGCGGTGATATCATCACTGTCTTGCAGGCTTCAGTATGCCACCCGAGATGTGATCTTCAATTCTGGGAGTTCTTAGTAACATTTACTTCCTAAAATTGGCAGGTTGCTTGTTTGGAAATCGACATTGTGGTGAAAAGTGCATCAATTTTTTCTTTCAAAAGGCAGACACAAACATGTGGCAGATCTTGTATTACTCTTATTAGATGTAACCAAGTGGATATCCCACATTGGAGCTATCTCCAAAGTGGGAAAAATCCCACCTGCGGAATATGGATGGATAAATGTATTCATATACTCATAGGTTCAAACGAGAGGAGCCCGTAGGCTGTTTGGGTTCTGAGTGGAGAAAATTTCGTCAACAGGGCATCAAACGGGGCTCTGAGAGAGGAAATTTCTACAACAGAGTGGGGGACTCTGAATAGGAGAAATCCCACAGCGGAGGGTTTCGACTCCCATAGGACGATCGAGCAAAAGTCCGTGAGCATGTCTGCATTAATATCTCCGAGTAAAGAAAATCCCATTGATTCGTCTACAATTTTACACTTTTATAATCACATTTTCCTACTGATTCATGAATAAAATATCATTTCTAAACTGTGTTTTGGTCTATTTTGCAGATAATCAAAAGTTCAAGGGCATAGGGATAATAAGAGCTTAATTATACCTATTTTGGGCAATTAAACCGAATTTCTTGGAGGCCAAGCTAGAGAGCTTCTAGAAGATGCATTGGATCCTATATTTAAAAATGTATCTGGAGAAATACACGTCCAAATATTGCAAAATCAGATACATACAGAAGGTGCTAGAAGCCAAACGAACCACGTGACTAAAATTCAAGGCAATTGGTCCAATATTGCCATGTTTTCTCCTATCTGCGTGACTTTTTGGTGGGCCCACGCATCAATCTTTGACGCGTGGTTTCATCTCATCTTTCAGATCCTTTCTTTGCCTATAAATAGTGCATTATGGACCTGACACGAAAATCCCGAGAGTGTAGTGTAGTATAAGTGTTCTTCTTCTCTTTTCTTTTCTTTTGTATTTTTATTTTGTTTTAGATCCTATAGTACGGTTGAGATGATTCAGAGAGAGATAGAAAGATATCGATGTAATAGATAGTGACAATTTATTTAAAGATGTCTCCTTTCTTCTCTATTGTAATCGTCTACATCTTCTACATGATGCTTAGCTAGTTTTTCTTCTCATGGCAATCTACTTACTAACCACTAACTAGCTAACTATTTACTTGATAATCCACATGAATCTAATAGCATCTACAATGCCTTGCTCTTGCAAGAGCCATTGATGGCTCATGATGATGGATTCTAACATTCTAACATCCTAATATCTATCTACTAACAAGCTAATTTGCAATGTCTTCTTTATTTTATTCTCATCTCTAATTGATTTTGATGATTTAATAGTAGCTTGTATTTTGATTGTGTGGAATGGATGTGCGATTTGAATGTGGAAGAACAATCTTATGAGCCATACTTTGTATCATTTCTTGAAGCTAAGGATTAGTGATGGCCAAGGATCCATGTGAGACAACTATCACTAAGAGGTTAGCATATTAGTGTAGCAATTAGTAATTAGTAGCCATGAGCTTTTCTTCATTATTTTCTTCTTTTTTTCTTTACTTTGTTTCACAAACAATTCTAAAAATTTTTTATCATTGTTTTCATCACTTCTTCTTAGTTCACCTTTGTTTCATTTTCTTCATCACCAGTTCATCTTCTTTTTGTTTTCAAACCCACTTCTTAAATCACTTTACTTTTCACTTCACCTTTCTTATTTTTATTCTACCGACTCCACAACCACTTCTCTTTTGTTTTCATATCGCCGTTTTATAGCCTTCTTCACCTATCACTTTTGGATTTCTTTTCTTTTCTCATTTTTTAACAAAGAAGAATTGTTAGCAACCGATGTGAATAAAAACTATTAATGCTTCTATACCTCCCTGTCTCTGTGGGTTGACCTGTTGAGCCAATGCTATAACAGAAGTATCGAGGGAACATTAGCACACACACAATTTCACTGATATCATAAAATACACATTTTCAAGTGCTAGTTCCGCATCAATCACCCAACAGCATAACATACAGACATTTCTCCGAGTGGAAAAAATCCCAGCAGCAGGGAAATCTTATTGCTGCCTCCAAGTAGGGATATCCTATCTATAGGGCATGTTGATGAATGTTCTGTTGGATGAAAGTACTGCAATTACAGATATTTCTCCGAGTGGAGAAAATCCCAGCAGCAAATAAATCGTGTTGCCACCTCCGAGTGGGGGATATCCCATCCACGGGGCGTGTGGATGGATGTACTGTTGTAGAGTAAGCTAATTATTGCCTCTGAGTAGGGGAATCTCCACCTACGAGGCGAGTGGATAGATGTAAGTAGAGTAATCTTGTCACTGCCTCCGAGTTGGGCAGTCTCCACCTATGAGACGATGGATGGATGTACTATTATAGAGCAATCTGGTCGCTGCCTCTGAGTGGGGCAATCTCCACCTAAGGGGTGAGTGGAGGGTTGTACTGTTAGAGTAATCTTGTCACTGCCTTCGAGTGGGAGAGTCTCCACGTACGGGGCGAGTGGTTGGATGTACCATGATGGATGGAAGTACTGGAATGGAAGGATGTATTGTCATGGTTAGGAGAAAAAAATAATACTTTATTCAGAAATTGATTACATGGAATTGAAATTGGAAAGAGGTACATCTCGTGTGTTCAAGATTCAGGGAGTCAATCAATCGCCTTATACTCGGTGATCATATGTTCTTCCCACGAGCATTGAGTGTTCAGATATCCAGATGTAGCTTTAAGAGTGAGGATATACTCTTTAAGAAAGCCTTGTTTTACAAGCTCCTCCAGGTACTTTCAGAGGGCCCAGCAATGGATGGTTTGATGTCCCTTGTCTTCATAGTAGAGCAGTATTCCTCTGACCCGGGGAGCGAAGGGTTGTGTTGGAGTGGTCCCGTATGCCTAACCTATGGTTGATCTTTGATAGTGTTGAGGATTTCGTTGATTGGGAGCTTCAACGGAGTGAAGCATTCCATCAATATGTCACCTCGAAGCGAACTCGGGGAGAGGATCGGGAACGCTTGATTCTTGTAAACGGGTTGCCTCTGATGTTGGTCTTGAGCGTGATCGGGAGCTTCACGAGAAAACTTTGACTTTCCTCCATCATTGCTCGATTTTGTGGAGTTATTGGAGGAACCCTTCATCGCCTCTTCTAGCTGGATGTAAGACTGAGCTCATCTTTGCGACATTGTGCTTCAAGAGGTATTTGTAAGGGGGTGAGCAACTTGTAGACCACTGATAACTCGAGTTCTTGTCCACTTGTGACACTCCTAGTGCGGTGTGACACGTGTCACGATTTTTTGATCAAGCCAAACCTATACAGAAAAATATAGAAGTTTTAGAACAGTGTTGATCCTCAATGCTACCATGTAGTTTAGGGCTAACGGGTCGTAATCTACGGGGAGAGACAGTGATGGAAGCATTATGTACGTTTTCTTCCTAAGTTACTACACCTGTTAAAGATCTTCTTTGTTTTAAAAGAATAGAAAATAAAAATTGTTAAAGCTAAGTTAAAGGGAATTCCAAGGGAAAGAAGAAGATGATTTTGTTGTTTTGATTACTAAGTTAAAAAGAAAGAAATAAACAAGAAAAAAAATACCTTGGAGTAATTAAAGAAAAGCAAGCGATCAATTAAGTTGAGTAATAATGAAGAGAAGTGGGATTATTTCATTAGATGTCACTCTCAATATAACTATCTTTAAGGAAGATTATATCTAGTGTCACTCTAAAGATAATTCTTCCTCTCTTATCTGTCATGAAACTCTTCCCAATCTAAGCTATAAAAAAGGCATGATTAAAAAGAACGAATAAAAGAAGCAAATAAACCAAATAAAGCATTTGAAATAAGTAAAATAAAAAGAGCTAAATTGAAAAGAACAGAAGAACTTTTATTGAAGCTGTCACCATTAATTACAAACACTTCGTCTTCTCTTTACAATTCTTTCTCTCAAATTAAAAATACGATGAACAAAAAAGAATCCTAACACTTTTGAAAACACAAGAGATTCACTCTTGAAAACTCTCATTTGGATATGGAAATGAAGCTCTTTGCTTAGAAACTCTGTAGAAGAGCTCTAGAAAACAGCCTAAAAAATCTTACCCAAAAATCTGGCCAAAAGTCCCATTTATAGAGCCATCAGAAAACTAGCCGCTGGGGGCAAGATTGGCCGGCTGGTCAACCAGCCAATGGTCATATTTATGACTATTGGGATTGCCGATCGACCATCCGGTCGACCGCACCCATGTTAAAGACTTATCGGTCGACCGAGGCCAGAACCAAAAAGCACTGCTCTCTTAGTTGGTCAACTGCCCAGTCGACCGACCCTCAACAAAGTATGTGCATGTTGCCTGTACACATCGGTCGACTGCTCGATCGACTGATTTCTATCTCGGTCGACCACTCGGTCGACCGCCAGAAGCCCGGGTCTGGTTTTTATAGGAATGAAAACTTGGTCTTTTAAAACCCATAACATTTATTTAATTCCAAAAATATCAGCAAAAATAGGTTCATTGAAATACTTTGAAGTACAAATATGTGTGATAAAAAATCAACACATATTACAAACATATTGAACTATTTTTGCGATACAGAATTTTAGCCTTAAACCGAAAATCATATTTTTCAAAATCAAACTTCACTTTGAAAAATGATTTTTTCAAAACTTGTTCAAATACAAAAATAAGATAATAAAACTCATTTGAATCATAGTGTGTATGGATATAATCCAATAAACATATAAGATGAAATATCTTTGTTTTTGACAATTGAGCTCAAAATAAGTTTTGACTTAAATAAAATTTAAACACATGATATAGAAACATTAAATAAGTTTTTCTAAACATTTGAACCAGTAATGTGTATGAATGAATTCAAAACACATATATAAAACATGTAATTTATTTTGATGAACTCTATTCATGAAACATAAAGATGTATATTTTGAAGCTCAAAATCAAAACGGTATTTTTTAAAATTAAAACTATTTCTTATGAAAGCACAAATAGAAATTTTATGTTTGTGTATATAAGCTTGAGCAATCCACAACTAATCTATCCTTTACATTTTATGTAAAGCACAAAAATCTTAATACTTATAAACTCGACACAAGTTTTTCTTGAAAATCTTCTCTGAAAAGCTTCTCTTCATCTTGACTTGGTCCAAACTTTGATCAATAGAGTTAGACTCCTCTTGAGTATTTGATGCGATCTTGAAACGCGAGCTCTTGAATCAACATACGCTTGTTGGCCCAAAGGCCTTCCACCCTAGTTTTGATGATGATTAACTCATGTAGTTATGTGTACTAATAATCTTGTGATTTTAGTTTCAGATCATTAATCAACTTATTAGTAGGTGATTAGCTTCAACAAGATGATTTGGAATCTTTCACATGCTGATTCAAGAGCCCGAGCATCAAAGATCATATATAGCAATTGCTCGGTGGATCAAGGAGTTTTGGATCGAGTCGGCTTGGAGATTGCGCTCTACAAGAAGACATCGGTACCATAGTTTAGTTTTGTATTTAGATTCAAAATTGTAAAGATTAGAATAGTATGATAATGCTCAAGTTCACAACACACACGTTTCATGTTTTGAATATTGGTTTTCGATTTTTCGGTTTTAGGTTTAACCGATCTTGGTTGGCATGAATAGATAGATTCAAAACAAGTTTATATGGTTTAATGTATATTAGATTTATTCTATATACATGCATGCTTAACTTCTTAGACAAACTTACTTTGATATACCTATTCATGTGTTTTAGGTTTTGTATTTTTGACAAAACATATTTTGGAATTATTGACAAAAACATGGATATATATATGTTTCATGTATATAGGATTATATCCATATGCATCATGCTTCAAAGTGTTTAAATATCATGTTTTTGTATTTGGAAGAGTTTTGGACAAAACATATTTTCTATTCAAAATCCAAGTTTTAAAAAATACAGTTTTTGGTTTTTGGTAAAAATGATAAGACACAAAAATAGTTCATATTGATTGATATTTGAGCTAAACCTTTTACCACATGTTTATATATCAATGCAATATGATAAAACTATTTTTGGTAATTTTTAGGAGTGTTAACAGATTTTTCAAAATATTTTAAAACTGTTTTTCTGACCCAGTTTTCTGTTCCAGGCTTCAACCAGTCGACTAGTCTTCTGACCAAGTCGACTTGGCTGAAGTCGGTCGACCGGGCCGGTCGACCGACGTGCACAGATCTGTGCACGTTTGGCAGACACGGGACGGTCGACCGTTAGGGTCGACCGGGTCTGAGAGCAGGGCTCTCTGTTTGTTTGGGTCGACCGGGGCGGTCGACCGGTAGCTGCCAACGGGCAGAATTTGACCGTTGGATGGTCCAGAAATACACTGCCGGTCGACCGGACCGGTCGACCGGCAGTGTATTTCTGGCATTTTCTGCTGCCAACGGCTATATTTTTCTAGGGGCTATAAATACCCCATTGGAAAGAGTTTTTCTCTAAGATTTTTTGTGCGAATTTTTCCTTACTCTCTGGTGTTTTCACAGCAATCAAAAGAAGTTTTTGAACTCATATTGAACAATCTATTTGGAGTTTTTGTTAGGGTTTGGAAAATCAAAGAAAAGGATTTTGGGAAAAGAGTTTTGATTCAACTTTTATATCTTAGTTTCAGTTTTTCCCAAGGATTTTCTTTGTGATTTTGATTTTCATTCCATTGGTTTTCTCCACACTTGAGCAAAAATCTACTATCTCTTCTATAGGATCTTTGTGTAGGAGAAAGAAATTGTTTGTGGTTGTTGTTTAGACCACCAAGTTAAAAACCCAATCTTTGCTTTGTGCCTTGCCCTCATTGTGTTGAGGAAGTTGTGCATTTGGGTTGTATCCTTCAAGTTGTGAGGTGATCCTTGTGTTTGCTTTGTGCTAATCCCTCGGGTTGTGAGGTGATTTTTTGTTGGATTGGAGCTTGCCTCAAGAAGGAGGTTGTGGTTGTAAAGAGAGGAGTTGGGTACTCCTTGTGAGAGTTCTTTGTGGACTTGCTAGTGGATTAGAAATCCTTCGTGTGTCGAAGGCGGGGATGTAGAGCTGGGTGCTCGAACCTCGTAACATATCTTGTTGTTTGCGCTTGATCCATTGACTCTCTCTATCTCTCTCTTTACTTTGTGCCTTGCAATTATTCATATTGTGCATTCATTATTGCTTGGCTTGGTTGTGTGTGCATCACTTGTTGATTGCACTTGAGTGTATTACAATTAGTTTGTAACGCCCCGATCCCAAAGATACGGGAACGTCACTGCAACGCATATACGTAGGTCAGATGATGCCCCCACGTATATACGCTAAGCATAAGTACAACAAGTATCAGAGTACAACACACAGCGTGGTATATTCATATGCCAACTTACAAAGATAAATACAAAGCTATGCAAGTTATGATAAGCAAAATCACTTTACAAGTGTCCTTTATCACAACCCAAGTCCAAAATGAATCCTATATAACCCAAAAATACAAAAATGCTCACGAAATGGATGGAGATCCCGTGAACCAAAAGGAAGAGTCGAGCACGATAGGACTAGAGCCGGTCAGCCTGCTCACAAAGATAAGCCCGGTCCTCCGTGGAAGGCTCCACTTCGTCCCAAGCCTCAGAATCTGAATATGCAAATCCAAAGGGTCAAGACATAATACAACAAATAAAAGATAGCCAAGTGGCAAGGATTATGAATAGAGATAATGAAATAGTACTAAGTAACAATGCATGACAAGAGATGTAAACTAAGAAAGATAAAGTCATATGAAATAAATCTACAATTAATGTCTTATTATTATTACTTGTCTTACTGTGATATCTAGCTATGTGACCCAGCGTCCCAGAGCACATAGATCCATATCCTAGTGAAACAAGGTTGTTATTGGAAACAGCGGTTGTATCGACGAACTATGTTTACAGTGGGTCCCGTGCATGCCCGGGACCACGGCCCAGTATTGTTCCGTTGCTTGAAGACGGAACCTGCCGCTAGGCTAACAGGAGGGTCTTATGTATGCCCTTGTCATGACAGTAAACAGGAAAGGGAGGAAGCACTCCCCTCGGTCCCCTGGAGTACCGCAGGTAAGACCGGAAAATATAGTGCACAACCTAATACCACTGTAAACACGAACACATATCGATATTCCGCATATTTCCCCCGACCCATGTGTAAGTTGGTGCTTTTTATGTAAAAGTCAAGTGTATCATGCTTAGTTTTAAGGGATGGCATGATAAGTGGTGATATTATTGTTTAACATGTCATGGAACGGGTATATGCAATAATAAGTCATGAGGTAACAAGAGATACATCCATTCAGTAATAAGTCATGTAGAGCCAGTATTGAAGCATGAACGAGCAAGATATAATATACATGTATCAAGTATAAAAACCAAATTCAGAACAGAAATTAACTATGACACACAGTCAGGATTAGTCGACTAGGGGTAAGGGTTAGTCGACTAATACTGGGATACAGAGAGTTAGAATTCTGTTTCAGGGAAAGTTAGTCGACTAGGGTAGGAAGGTTAGTCGACTAATAGGGAGTTCTAGTCGACTAATGGACACTTAAGTCGACTAAGTCTGCTGATACAGAAAGTTGGGTTTCTGGTCCAGGAAGGATTAGTCGACTAGGTAAATTTAGGAGTCGACTAATATGGGTTTCCAGAGAGTTTGTTAGTCGACTAATATTTGGGGCAAGTCGACTAATACTGGGTTTTTCCAGAAAACTAAGTTTCAGCTAAGTGTTCTAGTCGACTAGTTCCTATGATGAGTCGACTAATACTGTGAAGAACAGTGAGCAGATCAGAATTTCTGGAAGTGTGTTTGATGGTTCAATTCGTGGTTTTTGGTGACCTAGGTGTACAAGAAGTGTAGATATAAGTATTCTAGGGCTAATACAAGTCTTGGTGAGTGAAACACTCACTTGGGATAGGTTCAATTGTGACTTGATCCAAGGATGAGGATGATGGCTTCACTCCACACTTGTTGTTGAAGCTTGAGGTAAAGAAGTGCTCTTGGAGTTGCCTTGGGCTGGAGGAAAGGTCTTGAAGTGATCTTGGAGCTAGGGTTCAGTTGTGGAAGGAGGAGATTATGGAGCTTCTCCTCTCTTGTGAAGAAATGAGGAGGAAAAAGAGTGATTTGCAAATGAATAGGAATTTATAGTTTGGGATTTTTGTAAAGGGGTTGGAAATTGGATAGAAGTGAGGGGTTTTCTTGCAAAAGGAGGGGTGAGGTGAGTGTCCTCTCTTTGGCCACTTGGCCGGCTGTGGGAGAGGGAGAGAGTGAGTGGGGTTAGGTGAAGTGTGAGTGGGAAATGAGGTGGCACATGAGGTGGAAAAGGAATTTTGCAAATTTTGGAAAAATGCCCTAAATTCAAGTATTTTGGAATGGTCTGAAAATTTTACCAAAAATCAAGAATAATATTTGAAGACCAATGGTGAAATTCATTGGAAGAAATACTGTATAGATTTTTAATTAAAAATCTCGGAATCAGCTATTTACCGACTCCGAAAGAATTTTCATAAATTTATAAAATTCTCAGAAAAAGAGTATAGGTAAGAAATATGATTCTAAGAAATAAAGTCTAAAGGACTTTCTAGAAATTCCTAACAGTTTGGAAGATAAAAATTCGGAAATCGGCCAGCGGTACTGGCCGACACCGGTTTTGAAGAAATTCATTTTAATTCCAGAAAGTTCCAGAAAATCACATAAAATCTAAAATATTGGAAAATGATATTTGAAATTAAAATCGGTCAAATACGGAAGGTACAACGGAAAATACGGTCGAAAGACTGAATACGTAACTAAGTACGTATTCCGGGAGAGGGGTATTACAATCTACCCACCTTACAAAAATTTCGTCCTCGAAATTTCATAAGGTGAAAGATAACAGGAAAAGCAACAGATAGATATGGATACAAGGAAAGATAACGGTAAAGAAGAGTAGAAGAAAAGAGTCTTACCAAATCAAGATGTGAAAAGTTGAGGATAACGCTCCCGGATAACGTCCTCACGCTCCCAAGTGGCCTCTCCTGGCGCATGCCTGTTCCATGACACCAATACCAATGGAATAGCTCTGTTCTTCAGTGTCTTGACACTCCTATCCAGAATGGCCAACGGCTGTTCTTGGTATGATAAATCCGGTTGTAGCTCCAGCTCGGAATGATCCAGAATATGGCTGTCATCCCTGACATACTTCCTCAACTGAGACACGTGGAAGACATTATGCACCCCGTCCAAAGATGGCGGTAATGCCAATCTATAGGACACATCTCCCACACGATCCAGGATCTCGAATGGGCCAATATACCTTGGACTAAGCTTCCCACGAGCACCGAACCGGATCACTCCCTTGGTAGGTGATATCTTCAAGAACACATGATCTCCGGTCTGGAACTCCAATGGCCTTCTCCGAGTGTCTGCCCAACTCTTCTGCCTACTCTGAGCAGCCCTGAGATGATTTCTGATAACCCTGACTTTCTCTGTAGTCTGCATCAGAATCTCTGGTCCCAAAAGACTCCTCTCACCGACTTCATCCCAACAAATCGGTGATCGGCACTTCCTACCATACAATGCCTCAAAGGGTGCCATCTTAATACTTGCCTGGTAGCTGTTGTTATATGAAAACTCAGCCAAGTGAAGATGGTCTTCCCAAGATCCCCCAAAGTCAATCATGCAAGCCCTCAACATATCTTCAAGGATCTGGATAGTCCTCTCAGATTGTCCGTCTGTCTGAGGATGGTATGAAGTACTGAATTTCAGACGAGTTCCCAGACTTTCTTGGAGACTCTCCCAGAAGTGAGATCTGAATCTGGTGTCTCTATCTGACACAATACTAACTGGAACTCCATGCAGACGAACCACCTCCTTCATATACTTATCTGCCAGAACCTCTGTCGACTGGCCTACCCTGAATGGTATGAAGTGAGCTGACTTGGTGAGGCGATCAACTATAACCCACACCGCATTATTACCCCTGGGACTCCGAGGTAATGCCGTCACAAAATCCATGGTGATATGCTCCCACTTCCATTCGGGTATCGGCAAAGGTTGAAGAAGTCCAGCTGGTCTCTGATGCTCGATCTTTATCTGCTGGCAAACCAAGCACTTAGCAACAAACTGGGCTATCTCCCTCTTCATAGCATTCCACCAAAAGTGCTTCTTCAGATCCTGGTACATCTTGTTTCCTCCTGGATGTATAGAATAAGCTGAACTGTGAGCTTCCTCCAAAATCTTCTGTCTGACTTCTCCCTGGGGAACACAAAGTCTATCTCCAAAATACAATGCACCATCTGGACGAATACTGATATCAGTCCTCAACCAGCCTCCACCTGAGCTCTGAATGTCTGCAATCTGGGGTCCTCTTTCTGAGCTTCCTTGATCTCCTCTATCAATGATGACTGGATCTGTAAAGTCATAAGCTGCCCTGCCTTATCACCTCCTTGCACCAACATCAAATCCAATCTGATGAATTCCTGAATCAACTCCCTCTGCTGCGTGAGGTGGACTAGCACTCTGTTCTCTGGCATCCTGCTCAGTGCATCTGGTACGGTATTGACTTTGCCTGGATGATACTGCAAGTCAATATCATAGTCCGCCATAAGCTCCAACCACCTCCTCTGCCTCATATTCAACTCCTTCTGTGAGAAAATATACTTGAGGCTCTTGTGATCTGTGTATATCAACACTTTGTCTCCCAGAAGGTAGTGTCTCCAGATCTTCAAAGCAAATATCACAGCTGCCAACTCCAAGTCATGAGTTGGGTAATTCCTCTCATGAGGCTTCAACTGCCTAGATGCATATGCTATAACATGATCATGTTGCATAAGCACACACCCCAGGCCTTTACCTGATGCATCACAGAAAATGACCATCCCTCCTCTTCCTGAAGGAGTCCTCAAGATTGGAGCTGAAATAAGCCTCTGCTTCAACTGTTCAAATGCTGCATCACATTCTTCCGTCCATATGTATCTCTCCCCTTTTCTGGTGAGCCTGGTCAACGGAGCTGCAAGTCTAGAGAAATCCTGGACAAAGCGCCTGTAATATCCGGCTAGTCCAAGAAAGCTCTTTATCTCAGTCACCGTCTTCGGAACTGGCCAATTCTTCACTGCCTGGACTTTACTAGGATCAACTGAAATTCCTTCTGCTGAAACTATGTGTCCAAGGAAAGCTATGCTGTCCAACCAGAATTCACACTTGCTCCTCTTGGCATGAAGCTGCTCTTGCTGGAGGGTCTGCAACACAATCCTCAAGTGCTCTGCATGCTCCTTCTCATTCCTTGAATAGATCAGGATGTCATCTATGAATACAACTACAAACTGATCTAGGTAAGGGAGAACACTCGATTCATCAAATCCATGAAAACCGCAGGGGCATTGGTGACTCCGAAAGGCATAACTAGAAATTCATAGTGGCCATAACGGGTCCTGAATGCCGTCTTCGGAACATCCTCCTTCTTCACCCTCAGCTGATGGTAACCCGACTGCAAATCTAACTTAGAAAATACACGGGCTCCATGGAGCTGATCAAACAAATCATCAATCCGGGGCAAGGGATACTTGTTCTTGATGGTGACCTTGTTCAACTCCCTATAATCAATACAAAGCCTCTTACCACCATCCTTCTTACTCGCCAAGAGTACTGGAGCTCCCCATGGTGAAGTGCTCGGCCGAATCAATCCCTTGTCCGAATACTCCTGCAGCTGCTTCTTCAGGATCTCCAACTCCGTCGGTGCCATCCTGTACGGAGCCTTGGATATAGGAGCTGTCCCTGGAACTGTATCAATGGAGAACTCCACTATCCTCTCCGGTGGAAGCCCTGAGACCTCAGCAAAGACTTCTGGAAATTCATCCCACACTGGCACTCCCTTCAGAACCTCCGAAGTGGTCATCTGAATCTCCTTCTTAGCAGGCTTCACCTCTCCACTGAACTGGAACTCCGGCTGATGCGGGATTCTGAAATTGATCTTCCTCCCTCTACAGTCGATCACCGCATAGTACTGACTGAGCCAGGTCATGCCTAAGATTACGTCGTACCCTTTGGTGTCTAGTACAAGCATATCTATGGCCAAGGTCTTCCCACAAAGCTCCACTGGACAGTCAGCACAAACTCTAGAAGATACAACTACCCCATTCCCAGTACTTATCTCCCACTTGTGGTCTAAAGCCTTAACAGGTATGGAATGAACAGCCACAAAATGGTCGGAGATATAACAGTGGGATGCACCCGAATCGAAGAGAGCGAGAACAGGTATAGAATGAACTCTGATGTTACCTGTAATCACCTCCTCTGAAGCCTCAGCCTCCTCTGCTGTCAGGTTGTAGGCCTGACCTCTGCCACGCCCCGCTGCCGTCCGGGCTCCTCTCTGCACTGGGCGAGCAACATGCGGTGGAGGAAGGGGAAGAGCTCTCCTCATCACTGGTCCCTGGTGCCTCTGCCCAACTGGCCCTGGTAGTGCCCTCTGTCCATTCTGCCCATGAGGTGCCGGCAAGGTTTGATTAGCAAACCCCATCCTCCTGTGCGGACAGGTCTCCACGGCATGGTCTCGTGCTCCACACACCAAACACCATCCGTTTGCCCTCCTGCAATCCTGCTGAGAGTGTCCTGGTTTCTGGCAGAAATTGCAGATAAGACCTGGTCGAGCCACCTGGTAAGGAACTGCCCTGAATGGTTGCCTGGCCTGGACCTTCGCTGCTCTGGATGGTCCTCCTCTGCCCACCGGCACAAACGGCCTCTTCATGGCCTGGTTCTCTTGCTTCTTCTGAAACCCACGCTCCACCTCTCGAGCGATGGTGAGAACCTCAGCATAGGTCTTCAGCTGCTGGGGCATCAGAAACATCTGGATCTCCATCTGTAAACCAAGCTGAAACCTGCTTGCCCTCTTCTCTTCATCTGACACCATGTAAGGGGCAAAGCGACTCAGCCTGAGGAATTCTGCAGCATACTCATCCACGGATCTGTCCCCCTGTTGAAGCCTGATGAACTGCTCCTCCATGTCCTTCTGAGCAGTGGCGAGAAAGAACCGGCTATAAAAGCTCTTGGAGAACGTATCCCAAGAGATAGGCTTCTTCAAGCGAGCCTCCTCTGCAAGCCACCAAGTCCTGGCTATGTCCTTCAGCTGGATCTTCGCAACCTCCACTTGGTTCTCCTTAGGCACCCTGGCGGCGTTCAACAGATCGGTGGTGTCTGTTAACCACTGTTCAGCCTCCAATGGCCTCTCGACTCCCGTGAATACGGCCGGCTGTAGCCGTCGGAAGTCTGAGATGTTCCCCGGCTTCTGCTCCTTCGGGGCTGCCAACTCCTGCCTGAGGAGCTCAGTCTGCTGCTGCTGATTCTCCATCTGCTGTTGCTGGTTTCCCAGCATAGTCTGAATGATCCTCAGGACATCAGCACCCTCTCCTCCTACGGGTCCATTCGGTACTTGCCCGACATTGTTGCGACCCGAACGTCTCTCCATACCGAAAGGGATAAGATCTGGAATTGGAAACAAAGGGGAGGAGTTTAGGATACGAGGAGTGAATCAAGGACGAAGTCAAGAAGGACTATATAACTTTGTACATTGTAGTTGGCATTAGCAAATCACTAGAATTTGCCACTTGGTTGTACTTTTAGGTTTGAGAGCCTAGGCTCTGATACCAACCTGTAACGCCCCGATCCCAAAGATACGGGAACGTCACTGCAACGCATATACGTAGGTCAGATGATGCCCCCACGTATATACGCTAAGCATAAGTACAACAAGTATCAGAGTACAACACACAGCGTGGTATATTCATATGCCAACTTACAAAAGATAAATACAAAGCTATGCAAGTTATGATAAGCAAAATCACTTTACAAGTGTCCTTTATCACAACCCAAGTCCAAAATGAATCCTATATAACCCAAAAATACAAAAATGCTCACGAAATGGATGGAGATCCCGTGAACCAAAAGGAAGAGTCGAGCACGATAGGACTAGAGCCGGTCAGCCTGCTCACAAAGATAAGCCCGGTCCTCCGTGGAAGGCTCCACTTCGTCCCAAGCCTCAGAATCTGAATATGCAAATCCAAAGGGTCAAGACATAATACAACAAATAAAAGATAGCCAAGTGGCAAGGATTATGAATAGAGATAATGAAATAGTACTAAGTAACAATGCATGACAAGAGATGTAAACTAAGAAAGATAAAGTCATATGAAATAAATCTACAATTAATGTCTTATTATTATTACTTGTCTTACTGTGATATCTAGCTATGTGACCCAGCGTCCCAGAGCACATAGATCCATATCCTAGTGAAACAAGGTTGTTATTGGAAACAGCGGTTGTATCGACGAACTATGTTTACAGTGGGTCCCGTGCATGCCCGGGACCACGGCCCAGTATTGTTCCGTTGCTTGAAGACGGAACCTGCCGCTAGGCTAACAGGAGGGTCTTATGTATGCCCTTGTCATGACAGTAAACAGGAAAGGGAGGAAGCACTCCCCTCGGTCCCCTGGAGTACCGCAGGTAAGACCGGAAAATATAGTGCACAACCTAATACCACTGTAAACACGAACACATATCGATATTCCGCATATTTCCCCCGACCCATGTGTAAGTTGGTGCTTTTTATGTAAAAGTCAAGTGTATCATGCTTAGTTTTAAGGGATGGCATGATAAGTGGTGATATTATTGTTTAACATGTCATGGAACGGGTATATGCAATAATAAGTCATGAGGTAACAAGAGATACATCCATTCAGTAATAAGTCATGTAGAGCCAGTATTGAAGCATGAACGAGCAAGATATAATATACATGTATCAAGTATAAAAACCAAATTCAGAACAGAAATTAACTATGACACACAGTCAGGATTAGTCGACTAGGGGTAAGGGTTAGTCGACTAATACTGGGATACAGAGAGTTAGAATTCTGTTTCAGGGAAAGTTAGTCGACTAGGGTAGGAAGGTTAGTCGACTAATAGGGAGTTCTAGTCGACTAATGGACACTTAAGTCGACTAAGTCTGCTGATACAGAAAGTTGGGTTTCTGGTCCAGGAAGGATTAGTCGACTAGGTAAATTTAGGAGTCGACTAATATGGGTTTCCAGAGAGTTTGTTAGTCGACTAATATTTGGGGCAAGTCGACTAATACTGGGTTTTTCCAGAAAACTAAGTTTCAGCTAAGTGTTCTAGTCGACTAGTTCCTATGATGAGTCGACTAATACTGTGAAGAACAGTGAGCAGATCAGAATTTCTGGAAGTGTGTTTGATGGTTCAATTCGTGGTTTTTGGTGACCTAGGTGTACAAGAAGTGTAGATATAAGTATTCTAGGGCTAATACAAGTCTTGGTGAGTGAAACACTCACTTGGGATAGGTTCAATTGTGACTTGATCCAAGGATGAGGATGATGGCTTCACTCCACACTTGTTGTTGAAGCTTGAGGTAAAGAAGTGCTCTTGGAGTTGCCTTGGGCTGGAGGGAAAGGTCTTGAAGTGATCTTGGAGCTAGGGTTCAGTTGTGGAAGGAGGAGATTATGGAGCTTCTCCTCTCTTGTGAAGAAATGAGGAGGAAAAGAGTGATTTGCAAATGAATAGGAATTTATAGTTTGGGATTTTTGTAAAGGGGTTGGAAATTGGATAGAAGTGAGGGGTTTTCTTGCAAAAGGAGGGGTGAGGTGAGTGTCCTCTCTTTGGCCACTTGGCCGGCTGTGGGAGAGGGAGAGAGTGAGTGGGGTTAGGTGAAGTGTGAGTGGGAAATGAGGTGGCACATGAGGTGGAAAAGGAATTTTGCAAATTTTGGAAAAATGCCCTAAATTCAAGTATTTGGAATGGTCTGAAAATTTTACCAAAAATCAAGAATAATATTTGAAGACCAATGGTGAAATTCGTTGGAAGAAATACTGTATAGATTTTTAATTAAAAATCTCGGAATCAGCTATTTACCGACTCCGAAAGAATTTTCATAAATTTATAAATTCTCAGAAAAAGAGTATAGGTAAGAAATATGATTCTAAGAAATAAAGTCTAAAGGACTTTCTAGAAATTCCTAACAGTTTGAAGATAAAAATTCGGAAATCGGCCAGCGGTACTGGCCGACACCGGTTTTGAAGAAATTCATTTAATTCCAGAAAATTCCAGAAAATCACATAAAATCTAAAATATTGGAAAATGATATTTGAAATTAAAATCGGTCAAATACGGAAGGTACAACGGAAAATACGGTCGAAAGACTGAATACGTAACTAAGTACGTATTCCGGGAGAGGGGTATTACATAGTTTTTAAATTCCGCATTAAGTTCATTAGATTAGCATAATCACCTATTCACCCCCCCTCTAGGTGATTTTGCAATTGGTATCAGAGCTAGTGCTCCTGATATTTAGGTTTAACCACCTAGGAGTGAGATCTTGGTTTGCTAATCTTCATTTGCATTGTTCATTTGCACTCATTTAGTTTGCTCTCATGGATAGCCCTCCTATGTTTGACCATATTAGACTTGATGCTTGGAAGGCCAATATGAGTAGACATTTAAAAAGCTTAGGACATCTTGTTTATCAAGCCTCCACTTTAGAATCATTCCCTAATAGTAGCAAACATAAAAAGGCTAATGCATTAGCACTTAGAACACTTAGAGCATCTCTTAGTGAACATCTTTTACCGGTGTTTGATCATTATGACTCGGCTTTTGCAGTTTGGAGCTTATTGACGTCTCCCGAGCTTCCAAGGATTATCAACAAGATGAGGAGATCTAAGAGAGAAAAGTCCGAAGAGCGTTGCCTCATGGTCCAAGGGAATAACTCCCTTGAGGTACAATCGGATTCTCAATTAGATAATAGCTCTAGTTCCTATTGCCATGGTTGTTTCTAAGTTCAAACTTTAAATTTGGAACTTGCTCAAAATCTTGAAAATTTATTGGAAAAACACAATCTTTTGAAAGAGGACAACCTTGTTTTGAAAAATGAATTAAAGGATTTGTGTTCTAATTTTGAATTGGTTTTGCAAGAAAAGGAAGAGATCACTAGTGAACGTGACTCACTAAGATCTCAACTAGACCTTGCCCTTGATGAGATTGATATTTTGAAAAACAAAAATGATTGTGATGATATTGTGAAAAACAATGAGGTTTTTTCTTCTAAATTGGATTTTGTTTTAAAAGATAACCTTGTTTTGAAAAACGAAATTGATTTCATAACTAAAGAATGGATTTGGCTTTAAAGAAAAATGAATCTTTGAAAATTGATATTGATTCTCATGTGTGTCATGCTAGTATAGTTTCTTCTTCTTGCACACCTATTGCATGCTCCACTTTATCTTCCACTATTGAAAATGATATAAATATTTTGAAGAAAAGTGTTGAATGTTTGGGCTCCACTTTGAGCCAATGCACGTTGAATCATTCACGTTTGGAAACCTTGGTTCGCAAGAAACAAGGTCTATCTTTGCATGCACACCCTTCACGGCATACACATGCTTTCCACGGTCAGCACCATCACACGTATGCTCATGTGTACACATGTACACATTGTGGCCGAAAAGGCCATCTTGCTAAATTTTGTTATGATCGCTTACATGTTGAAAATTTAGCAAATAATCTTGTTTGGGTTAGGAAAGAAACTAACCCCTATGGACCCAAAAGAAAATGGGTAACAAAGACCACCTCTATGCTTTTTGATGTAGGTGGGAGCTCTCGCATCATGTGAGAGTATTAGTGCCTTGAGGTGGATGCGTTCTAAGCCCAAAAGAGAACCATTTGGATGCTTCACTCTCAAGGGGATTTGGTGGGAGGACCATCGTGGTTTGGAGAACTAGAGATGCACCTTCATCGGTTTTGGTATCATTCTCTAACTCCCATTTTTTTGCATGCTTTTCATGTTCATCTATTCATAGCATGTCTTGTTTTATTGTTCATTATGCTTATGTCATGTTGATTAGATTAGTGTTATACATGTTTAGTTACTTGAGCACCCATGTTTTATATAGATCTATATTTAGTGTTCTCACCTTGTTTAAACTAACATGTATGCACTAGATCTAATGCACATGCATATACATAATGATCATGTGGATGTTTATGATTTTTGTTTTGTTGAATCATGTTTTATTGTTTCATGATTAGTATGATATTTGCCATGTTTATTAGACTTATGCTTTACATGATTAGTTGTTTAGACACCCATGTTTAGTATGGACCCATATTTTGTGTTCTCTTTATATTTTAGCTATCATGTTAATCAAGATCTAATGCACATGTCTTTGTCATGCTAATCATATGGTTGACTATGATTTTTTGTTTTAATAATTCATGTTTTGATTATTATGTTTATCATGTTGGGTTATGATTCCCGTTTTATGCTTCATGTTTTGACTACTTGCTTGAATGATAAGTTTTCATTAAGACTAGGATTTATACTTGTACAACTAGTGAGCTACAAATAGACCTTTATATATGTTTGTGCTTGAATGCTCATTTGTATTCACTTGATGTACTAATATAGTCTAGTTTTGATGATTCTTGCATTTGACTTGTATTCATCATTTTTTTGTTTTAACTTCATGTATATGTCCATCTTGTCCAAACTATCATTTATACATATACATCCTTGAGCCACGTGCCTTCATGCATATACTTTTGTGGTCTCATTGTGTTTAGGATATGTATGTTTGTACATGACATACATATGCCTTGAAGTTTAAATCGTTTGGATGAATTTCATGTTTGCTAAGTGATTTCACATTTATAAGGAATTTCATGTTTTTAAGATGATTTCAATTGGTGATTTCACATCTTAGATGAATTTCATGTTTTCAAGGAATTTCATATGAGCTTAATTGAATATTTCGTGTTGATATGTGTCACATTTTACTTGTACACTCACTTTATTAGTTTACTCATGATTTGTTTTCATGAGACTATGATATGGGCTTTATGGACTTTGAGTGTTTAGTGATCATGTGATTTACATGTGTTTCATGAAAAACAATTTTGTTTTATTCCTTGCTTGAAGGATTTCGTACTAGTTTTAAAAAATTTTCCTATCACTAGTTCGTATTCTTCACTATGGTAGAAATTTTCAAACAATCTATATTTTCAAACCTATTTTTTGAAAACCCTACCTTCGATGGGAGGATGGATGGGAGATCATATTCATGAATGCTTTAAAATGAAAATCATTTAAAACTTGAACCATGATTGGGAGGCTAGGTAATATGAGATATACATTTGATCTTATTGTTATTTCAATTGGTATCATTAGACTTTTTCAATTGGTATCAATTTTGACATTTCTTGTATACTCATATATGTTTGTATGTATGTATGCTTCATTTCAAAAATTATCAATTTCAATTGGTATCTATTTTTCATACATATATATATGTTTTATTTGTGCTTATTATATCCCTATATCTTTAAGCACAAAATCGTGTTTATGCTAGTGCTTGAGCCTCAATTTTGTTTCAATTGATTACTTTTAAATTGGTATCAAGCCTATGCATTATTTTAGTTGGTATTTCATAAAGGGGGAGAAAATTTGATTTTGTCTTTCAATTGGTATTGATTCCCACTCCCTTACTTTATGATAGAAAATAAATTTAAAATTTGGTATCATATGTTCAAAATGAAAATATTTACAATTGGTATCAAAATTTTTGGTTTAGACATTCAAAATTTATTATGTTTAAGTTCAATTGGTATCAGGATCTTTCATGTGTTTTTTTTTTACTTAAAATTGGTATCAATATTTTTTTTGTTTGTTTTTTTTCAATTGGTATCAAGATGCTATTCTTTGACATATTTTCAATTGGTACCTAATTGATTGTCACCCCTAATTTGTTTTGTTTTTGTTTTAGACAAAAAAAAAGGGGGGGAAATATTATTTTTATTGATTCGTTGTTTCGAACAAAAAGGGGGAGAAAAATTTATTGATTTGGTTTTGCTTTTACCCCTTATTGAAGATTGATTCTTTGTATAAAAAGAGAGAAGATTTTGTTTTGTTTTGGTCTTTACCCCTTTGTTGATGATTGACAAAAAGGGGGAGAAAGATCTTGAGTTTATATATGCATGTTTATGTTTTGCATATATTAAGTTTAATTTAGTTTAATTTTAATTGATATCTAGAGCATGTTTTGTAATTGGTATCTAGAGCATGTTTTGTTTTTGAACATTTCATCGGTATTTAGAACCCTTTATTGTTTATGCATTTCTATGCATTCATGTTTAAGAGCCTTCATTGCATATTCATTATGTTTATTTGGTTATGCATGAGTTAAGGGGGAGCTTCTTTGAAACTTAACTTTAATCCATTCATATATAACTCCATGAGTTTTGTCATCATCAAAAAGGGGGAGATTGTTGGCCAAAGGCCTTCCACCCTAGTTTTGATGATGATTAACTCATGTAGTTTTGTGTACTAATAATCTTGTGATTTTAGTTTCAGATCATTAATCAAGTTATTAGTAGGTGATTAGCTTCAACAAGATGATTTGGAAGCTTTCACATGTTGATTCAAGAGCCCGAGCGTCAAAGATCATATATAGCAATTGCTCGGTGGATCAAGGAGTTTTGGATCGAGTCGGCTTGGAGATTGCGCTCTACAAGAAGACATCGGTACCATAGTTTAGTTTTGTGTTTAGATCCAAAATTGTAAATATTAGAATAGTATGATAATGCTCAAGTTCACAACACACACGTTTCATGTTTTGAATATTGGTTTTCGGTTTTTCGATTTTAGGTTTAACCGATCTTGGTTTGCATGAATAGATAGATTCAAAACAAGTTTACATGGTTTAATGTATATTAGATTTGTTCTATATACATGCATGCTTAACTTCTTAGACAAACTTACTTTGATATACCTATTCATGTGTTTTAGGTTTTGTATTTTTGACAAAACATATTTTGAAATTATTGACAAAAACATGGATATATATATGTTTCATGTATATAGGATTATATCCATATGCATCATGCTTCAAAGTGTTTAAATATCATGTTTTGTATTTGGAAGAGTTTTGGACAAAACGTATTTTCTATTCAAAATCCAAGTTTTAGAAAATACAGTTTTTGGTTTTTGGTAAAAATGATAAGACACAAAAATAGTTCATATTGATTGATATTTGAGCTAAAACTTTTACCACATGTTTATATATCAATGCAATATGATAAAACTATTTTTGGTGATTTTTAGGAGTGCTAAAAGATTTTTCAAAATATTTTAAAACTATTTTTCTGACCCAGTTTTCTGTTCCAGGCTTCAACCAGTCGACTAGTCTTCTGACCAAGTCGACTTGGCTGAAGTCGGTCGACCGGTTCGGTCGACCGACGTGCACAGATCTGTGCACGTTGGCAGACACGGGACGGTCGACCGTTAGGGTCGACCGGGTCTGAGAGCAGAGCTCTCTGTTTGTTTGGGTCGACCGGGGCAGTCGACCGGTAGCTGCCAACGGGCAGAATTTGACCGTTGGACGGTCGACCGGACCGGTCGACCGGCAGTGTATTTCTGGCATTTTCTGCTGCCAACGGTTATATTTTTCTGGGGGCTATAAATACCCATTGGAAAGAGTTTTTCTCTAAGATTTTTTGTGCGAATTTTTCCTTACTCTCTGGTGTTTTCACAGCAATCAAAAGAAGTTTTGAACTCATATTGAACAATCTATTTGGAGTTTTTGTTAGGGTTTGAAAAATCAAAGAAAAGGGTTTTTGGGAAAAGAGTTTTGATTCAACTTCTATATCTTAGTTTCAGTTTTTCCCAAGATTTTCTTTGTGATTTTGTTTCCATTCCATTGGTTTTCTCCACACTTGAGCAAAAATCTACTATCTCTTCTATAGGATCTTTGTGTAGGAGAAAGAAATTGTTTGTGGTTGTTGTTTAGACCACCAAGTTAAAAACCCAATCTTTGCTTTGTGCCTTGCCCTCATTGTGTTAAGGAAGTTGTACATTTGGGTTGTATCCCTCAAGTTGTGAGGTGATCCTTGTGTTTGCTTTGTGCTAATCCCTCAGGTTGTGAGGTGATTGTTTTGTTAGATTGGAGCTTACCTCAAGAAGGAGGTTGTGGTTGTAAAGAGAGGAGTTGGGTACTCCTTGTGAGAGTTCTTTGTGGACTTGCTAGTGGATTAGAAATCCTTCGTGTGTCGAAGGCGGGGATGTAGAGCTGGGTGCTCGAACCTCGTAACATATCTTGTTGTTTGCGCTTGATCTATTGACTCTCTCTATCTCTCTCTTTACTTTGTGCCTTGCAATTATTCATATTGTGCATTCATTATTGCTTGGCTTGGTTGTGTGTGCATCACTTGTTGATTGCACTTGAGTGTATTGCAATTAGTTTTTAAATTCCGCATTAAGTTCATTAGATTAGCATAATCACCTATTCACCCCCTCTAGGTGATTTTTCAACGCTATCTTCAAAACTTGACTTTGAATTTTTTGTTGAAGCTAAACAGTGACTAAGATCTTGATATAAATCTGAAATTAATGAGCACAAGATCATTAGTACTATAAATATATGAGTTAATTATCATCAAAACTAGGGTGATTGGCTTAGGGCCAACAATCTCCCCTTTTAATGATGACAAAACTCATGGAGTTATATATGCATGTATTAAAGATAAGCTTCATAGAAACTCCCCCTTAACTCATGTATAGCAAAAACAATAAGGATATTCAATAAAATCTTATAAACAAAACAAACATATATGCATAAATAATAAATATTAAACATGCATATATAAACTCTCTAAATTCTTCTCTCCCTTTTTGTCAATTCATCAATAAAAGGGTGAAGATAAATGATTGGAGTTCATTTTTGCATCATTTTCCACTTCCATATCATGCTTTATATAAATAAAAATAAGATTTTTATTGCTTTTCTCTCTCTCATTTTTAAGGTCCACCATTAATGGAGATGAAGGCCCACAATCAAAGAATTTTCAAAGAATTAATGGGATTAACAAAGGAGCCAAAAGAAGAAGCCCAAAAGAATCCCAGGTCTAGCGTCGTCCACGAATATCCCCAACTTTCTAGAAGATCCAGCATGACATACGGAGCGTAACAGAATGGCAACAGAAATCGTTGGTGCAACGGCCAAGATTCTGCTGCGAAAACGCGGCTCTGGCCGCGGATCCGCGGCAAGCATCTGGTCGTTGAGCCAGCGTTTAATCTCACGGTCGAGATCTAAGGGCCTCATCCCCTAGAGCCTATAAATAGACCCCTAGGGCCTCTGCGAAAAGGGAGGAGAGAATAGGAGAGAAGAGCTTATATTTTTGAGAGAATTGTAGGGATTTTCTCTAGCTTTCTTTAGTGCTCTTGTAATCTTCTCTCTCCTTCTAGAATTCTGTAGAGAGAGAGAGAGAGAGTGTGAGATCTTGTAATTAAGGTGGTGACAACTTGAATGTAAGGATTGATCCATCTTTCTTCTCATCTTTACTAATTCTAGTGCTTTACTTTCTTGTGCTTTACTTTCTTCAAGCTTTTATTACCATTGCATTTTCTTCTACAATGAATTGTTGTGTGCTTTTCATTTCAATGTCTAGCTAACTCTCTAACATGACTAGCTAACCACTAACTTTACTAACTTCTAACTCATGGGTGATTGCTAATTCATGTGATTCATTGGATGCTTTATTGTGATCTTGTAATTTCAAGTCTCTACTATCCCCAATGAAGATGAGTTACTTTAATTCTTGGCAAAATGCTTGTTTTCATTCCATTTGATTCATGTGAGCCTCATTTAGAGCTTTGTCTTTAGAACAAGTGCCTTGATGGAACATGGAGATGGAGCACCTAACTATGCTATTTGTTGTACAATTTTCTTACTTCAATGCTAGCTCGAGTATGGCTTTGAATGACTAATGAATCTTGTATCTCTGTCCTTAGCATTACCTTGAGTGACACTCCTTGATTCCACCATTGAAAATCTATCTTGGGAGCTGATGAATCAATGAGACTATAAGACAAGCCGAGAAGATCACTCATCCTCTACATGGGAAAGTATTTTGACCAAACAAGCAAGATAAACCTTTGCCGATGAATCAACATGAGGCATGCATCACCCTATGAGATTAGTAAGTTAGTAAATTAGAAGGGTTAGCTAGTCATGATTTTTCTCTCTAAAAGTCTATTCAAAGTTCCCTTCTTAAGATTTTCTTTCCAAGCTAGTAAAGTTTTCCAAGTCCATTTCACTTTCCTTTCATCCTTTTCCTTTTTATGCAAAGAAAATCCATAAAGAATTTTTCCTCTATTTTTCATGTCATTTTGTTTTTCTTGAACATAGAAAAACTTTCGTTTTCCTTCTTCAGAACTCAATTTCGAAACCGTAAAGCTTCCATCGCAAGCTCTCCCTGAGGATCGACCCGTAATAGCTTATACTACTACGGTGATTCGAAAGGAGTAAAGAAAAATTGTGAATACATTTGGAGTTTTTGAGCATCATATAAGAACATCGAAGGTTGATTCTAAACCCTCTCTCTCTGAATACTAGTGCACTCCTACCTTCCGAATAATAGAATTTTTGGCGCCGTTGCCGGGGATAGCAACGGTTTCATTTGAGTTAAAAACTAAATGAATTTTCATCTCTGTTGCAGGTTATAGGTTGAAGAAACAGGAAATAAAGCACTGCAGTAACATATAAGTGGTCTTGGGCCTCTGCTCAAGAAAGCAGAGATCAAGTACCCTCTGATTTGTCGCGTTTTCTCGGCCAAAGCCGCGGAATCGTGGCAAAGAGGAGTTGACTACTAACTGGTTTTGTGCAGGGTTGCTTGCTTTGCAAAAACATAGCTGCTGCAATTTTTATTTCTTGTATGCTCTTAACTAGATCCTGCTAATAATCAACAGTAAAATATTTGTTGAAAAGTTTAAAAATTGATTAGACGTTTGCATTTTTAGGCACGTGTCTTTTTAATTTATTTACTTTACTGTTGAAGAGTGCTGGAGTAAGGTACGTTCGCATTGCATTTAGAATAGGACTCACTTCTTGGTTGATTTACATCGCTTTGAGTGAACCTTATTTGCATATACTGTACACTTGCACATAATTGATCTTAAGGGCATCACCTAATAAACAAGATAAGATGGGGATTTCATCACCCTTTCCTTAGCCCAAAAATCATCATCCAAGCACTCACAATCCCAAGCTTTTTAATAAAATCTGATAGACGTTGGCTTTAGGGACATCCGGATTCAATAGGAGATCAGCTGAAGTTGGAAATTGTTTTTGATTCATTCTCCAGTCAAATCTGTATCTAAGGTTGGAGATTAAGAGGTTACGCCTCGAAGATACCGTGGTTTGGCGTAATTAAGGCCCGTTGCTTACACACGGATACCTCCCACCGTATTTTACCCCTACCTGGCTGATTAACTGTGGTCTGACTCGAGCAATAACCTTCTTTGGTTCATCGAACAGTTAGGAGTCATCTAGGTCCAGGTATCCTAGATAGCTTGTGATTGATTTTTCTTTTCTTGTTTGTTATTTCATTTTCTTTCGCTTGTGTGATCGGTGAACGTTGTCTGTGATTGTATGCAAGAGTGGTACGGGATTCAAATTCTGCAAGACTTGTTAGGATTTCTACATTGCACAAACACCACCACCTGACACAATCCCAATCATGGCAAATAACACTTCGCTTCAAGACAAGTTCTACCCCATCCGCACTTCACTTCCATCATGCATTCTTCTTCCAGTGACCAATAGAAATAATTTTAAGCTGAAGGCACAATTCATAAACACACTCGCGCGATTTCATGGCCTAGAATCCGAGGATGCATACTTCTTCATTCGTGAGTTTGAAGAAGTATGTATGATGATGAAAATTTTTCAATTAACTGAGGACACTGTTAGACTAAGGTTCATACCTTCGCACTCAAGGATATAGCTAAGAAATGGCTCTACAATCTTCCCGCCAGTTCGATCTCTTCATGGGATGATTTTGTAAAAGTCTTTCTTAAGAAGTTTTATCCCATTCACAAGACAGTCCTCATGAGAAAAAACATTATGCAGTTCAAGTAGGAATCTAATGAACCATTCTGAAAATATTTCGAACGATTCAAAGACTTACTAGCCCTATGTTCTCATCACGGCATAGA
The DNA here is from genome assembly GCA_038442645.1 of Agave tequilana. Taxonomy (NCBI): domain Eukaryota; kingdom Viridiplantae; phylum Streptophyta; class Magnoliopsida; order Asparagales; family Asparagaceae; genus Agave; species Agave tequilana. The sequence goes on along the minus strand of JAVJIF010016973.1, from coordinate 49,405 downwards.
GAAATGGCGGCAGTGTCAAATTCTCTATGACGGACTTGATTACCAAACAAAGACACTCCTTGAAACCATGTGCCAAGGGGAATTTTTAAAGAAAGATGAGAATCAGGGGTGGGATCTCTTTGAAGCCTTAGCCGAAAAAACAATTCAATGGGAGTCATGCCCAGAAAAAACCCACTCCCACTACTTCCAAAATCAGTATGCATTCGATAGAATCCTCCATAGCTGCCGAGGCTAAATAATACAATTGATGAAGAGATAGAACTGCTTGAATCTAGGGAACCTACTACTGTGAACTAGGTCAAACCACCACCTGTGGTCAACCCGGGTTGTACCTATTGCCATGATCTCAACCATCTATTCGAGGAGTGTCCTGTTTACCAGTCTCAAATATATCAGGATAATACGAATGCTGCATACACCAGACCAAACTACAATCCATACTCCAAAACGTACAATTCGGGATGGCGAAACCATCCAAATTTTTCCTGGAGTCAGTCTGGTCCTGAGCAACCTAGGCAATCATTTTCACATCAATATCTTGCTCAGTCTCATCAACCCAGTTTCAACCAGAATCCACCAAATTTTCACTAATATCAGAGTCCACCACAATTCCAATCATATCAGAATCCACCATATTTCCAAACAAACTTCCAGCCCACATATCAGCAACATCAACCACAGAATCATCCAGACAAAAGAGTGTCAGATTTGGAAAAAAAATGATAGAAATCCTATCCAAAACCCAGGCTTCAATGATGACCAACCACCACAGGATATGAACAGGTTGCAGATCCAGATAGGTCAATTGGCTAATTCTTTAAATGAAAGAAAAAAGGAATGCTACCAAGCCAGCCATTACCCAATCCAAAAAATCACTTCCCTCCGCATGAAGTTGAAGACATGGACCCCAGTCAATGCAAACACTATTCATATTCTGAGATCCGAGAAGCAGGTAGATAATAAGGTTTTCAATCAACCACCAAAATCAGTGTCAAAATCAATATCTCCTGTTCCAGTGCAACCAACTCAAGACAATCTATCTTCCAGTTCAAAACCATCAACTTCCAAATCCAAAGAGAAAGAAAAGACTGATGAGCAACCATTCAAGCCTATTGTACCATTTCCAAATAGGCTAGCAAACCAAAAGCTGAATGCTTATATGGCGAAGATCAGAGAAATGTCCAACCAGGTCCAAATCAATGTACCTCTTCTTGATGCCATATAATAAGTTCCATCATATGCTAAATTTTTAAAGGAAATGTGCACCATGAAGAGGAAAGCAAATTCCCTAAGAAAGTCTTCCTAGCTTCAAACATTAGCGAGTTGTTCACTGGGCCAATTCCTGTGAAGTATAAGGACCTAGGGATCCCAACCATCTCTTATATCATAGGACAGACTACTATCAATAGGGCATTACTTGATTTGGGAGCCAGTATCAATCTTCTTCCCTTTTCTGTGTATCAGCAACTTGGGTTAGGCGACCTCCGTCCAACTAAAGTTACTATACAACTGGCTGATCGCTCTATGAAGATTCCCAAAGGGAGATTAATGATGTCCTTGTCAGAGTTGGAGAGTTTATTTACCCTATTGATTTCATAGTTCTTGAGATACAGCATGTGTCTAACTCTAATCATAGGGCTCAAACTCCTGTTATCCTAGGGCGACCATTCCTTGCTACTGCCAATGCCATCATCAATTGTAGGAATGGATCCATAAGGTTAACTTTTGGCGACATGACTAGAGAAGTGAATGTCTTCAACATAGACAAACAACCTCGTAAGATAAGAGATCAAACATTTGAGGTAAACTTTGTTGGACACAATTGTGATGAAGAGAGTGAAGATTCAGAAGATGAGTCGCTGTTTCTTAATGAATTATTTAAAAATGAATGCGATTATCTTGATGTTAGAGTACCCTTTAAAAAGGGAAAATTTGATTTGAATATCTTCACTTTCAATGAGCCAACCAAGAATATATCACATGAGGATATAATTCAAGAACCTCCAATTGACATACTCTTTGAAAACCTCTTCGAGGAAGAACTCAAGTGTTTGGATGAACTAACTAGGGATCTTTTGATAATTGCAGATCTCTAGGGGAAAGTGTTGACCTCAGTTTTAAGGAGATATATGGAGCTGAGTTAGAATTCCTAGGCATTCACAATGAAGAGGTTCCAAATGAGAAGGGTGGTGATGACAAATTTTTGAATGAGGATTGTAGCGATATGAGGAAGAAACACCTAAAGACGGTGAGACTGGGGATGCAGAAAGCTAAAATGACAATACAATTGGCCTCTCAATTGTGCCCTATAAAGAGGACCCATTGGAATGATGGGAAACGAGCTAGAGGGATAAGACCGAAAAAGTCCTAGGTGTGGGAGATACTTCATGTTGTACATTTTTTCTGTTTTCCCTGCATATCCTTTTGGGACCCCTTTTGTATATAATAAAAATAAAAAAAATGATAAAGAAAAAAATAATAAAAAAAAAGTAATAACTTCAAATAGGTGGACTTTGGTGCTAAATGGCACCAAGAGTTCCCTCTCTTCATGAATCCCTTTTAAATCACCCTAGGGTTGTAAATACCCAATTCAACCTAGGGTAATTTTGAGAATTCACCTCTCTCAGCCACCTATAAATATCATCTTACCCTGCGTCTCTCCCTCACCCTAAATCTCATCTCAGATCTGAAATAACCCACTCGAGCGCCGCCCCTCAAATTTTCTGCTCCACAGACCTCTACTTTTTGCCGCGTTTTCTCGGCCAGAGCCGCGATTTCGCGGCCATCTCTGCATCCCTAGTGCGTCGCCAAGTTCTATTGCAGTCGCGTTTCCTGCTCTTGGCCGATCCAGTGGCCGATCATCTGATTTCTCTGCCGTGTGCCCTCTGCAATTCGGATCTTGTTTCCCCCCACGTATTCCGGGGGTGGTTTGCATTCTACTCATCCGATCTCTTGTGTTATTCTACATCCTTAGCATGGCACCATCTTTATTTGCTGAGAAAGATTATTCTAAAATTTTTAGTGATAACAATAGGTATGGGCATATTTTTATCGATAGAATCTGTACTTAGGATTGGTATTCTCGTGTATGATAATTCCGATCATGATGCATTTTATTGTCCTGAATTAGTACATCATTTTACACTTCCATTGATCATGCTTCGGTAAATTTTGACACGTACCAATTCGCGGTTCATATGCCGCTGGGTGACATTTTCATCACACTTCCTCTACTTGAGGAACTCATTCACGTCCTCTGTTACCCACAACACAGCGACCCCCTTCCTCTTATTGATTACATGTCCATTATGGGGGCCCGCTGCACAGAATAAGACCGAGGGCTCAAAGCCAGTACCACTTTCCGTAATGTGTATTGCGTTGGTCGATGGATCCAACGCAATATTCTGGGACTGGACCATACCACTTCTTTCAACAGGCCCGTGTTGCAAATAATTTACGACCTCATGACCCGGCAGCACACGGTCTGCATCAACAAGACCATCTTCCATTCTATCATTGCCAACTTCTCACGCACTCGTGGTGCTAAACATTCACACTATATTCTAATTACTCGTCTATGTAAGACTTTCCTATCAGACGATATGTTTGACGCATATGACTGGGTGTTTGTAGCACACGAGAGGGCCACTAGTGCCTATAATAGTTGTTTACATGCGGTCTGGACCCCTAGTGTCTAGCCCGAGGATGTGCCAGTGGAATCCTCTTCTGAGGAAAGTCTAAAGGAAGAAGATGAGCTGGCATTTAGCACCAGGACCCCTCTACAGACTCACGTGCATTCATGTCCACCATTTGGCGGGGCATGAAGAAAATTTTCCGGGAACAAGTTCGGCTGAGGAAACGAGTGGAGGAGCAATCATCTAGATTAGACCGTATTGAGGATGGTCTTCGGCGATCACAGTCGGCTGGACCCAGCACCACCGCTGGTCCAAAACGACGACGAGGGTGACACTGTTCCTTTACCTATTTCATGCATATTTTATCTTGCATACATTGGGAACAATACATTGAAAAACACCTAGAGGGGGGGTGAATAGGTGTAATTGCTAATCTAATGATCTTTTTGAACTAAGTATGATGAATGATGCAACGATCTCTCAAAACAAGACTAAGAGCCGAATACCCCTTGCGAGGTTCTGAACTCCTTCCTCCCAATTCCCCTAGATATGGGTTAGAGGTACGCAATGCAACCTTATTGTATTGAGATATGATCGATCAAGGCAAAGTATGATGATGAGAAATGAGATGCACACAATATATCACAAGAATTACAAGCTTGAATTAAAAGCACAAGGAAGATACAAGATCACAAGCAAGTAATAAGGAGCAATAAAGTGTTAGAGGAATTTAAAGCAAGAATTGGACGCAAAGGCAATCGCAAACACAAATATTTGTTTCGAGGTTCGAGCCACCGCTCTACTCCCCGCCTTCACCTCCGTGAAGGTTTCCACTATCCACCGAGGACGCCTTTACAATTTGGTCTACCGAAGACCGAGCACCGAGCTCCACCGAGTACAAAGGACCTCTACCGAAGAGGTTGCTCCACAAGGAAAGGATTACAAGAACAAAGTGATCACAACAAGATCACTACACTTTTTCTCAAACTCTTTTACAAACACTCTCACTTTTATTACAACTTCACTATAGAATGAGTATAGGATTTTTGGCTCTATGAAGTGTGGTGAGAAAACTTCAGTTGTAGAGTGATATAGACAATCAAACACAACTGAAAAACAAACTTTAAAAGAATTGGAATGAAGGCTTTAAACTTTTTTCTTTTCTCTTTTGAAAACAACACAAACTTGAGGATTTTTCTTGATGCCATGCAAAGGAGAGACTTCTCCTCTATTTATAGGGTTGAAAATAGGTTAAAAACAATTTCTTTACACCTAATTTGACCTGCAAAAGCTCCCCAACAACTCTCTAAAAATCTGTTAAAGCAGAAAAAAGAAACAGATTTTCAGAATTGCCCAAAGAGGAAAGAGCCGTTGGATTGTTGCAGGCCTGGCGGTCGACCGGTCCGGTCGACCGCCAGCCCAGCTGCAAAGAGCTGTTGGCTCTCGGTCGACCGGTCCGGTCGACCGTCCCAAAAGAGGAAACACAGTTTTCTTCTTCCGGTCGACCGGTCCGGTCGACTCAGAAAACCAGAGAGCAGTGTGCTCTTGGTCGGTCGACCGGTGCGGTCGACCGACGGACGTGCACAGACGTGCACGTCCAGGCTATGGCGCCGGTCGACCGGGCCGGTCGGCCGGTCAGCCTGAAATGGGAAAAACTGCAGGATTTTGAACTTGGAAAAATTTGAAAAATTGTTTTAGGTTTAAACAAACTAGAGTGACATGTTAGTAGGAGTATGTATACATGATCTAGACAAGATATTTATTTTATAAAACTTAGGTTCATGTAAATCTCTACTAAGGCATGAAACCAAATTTTGAAAATGAAAACAAGACCAAATTTTATCAAAACCAAATTTTGTGTGTGTGTGTATCCTAGAGCCAAATAACCAAGACTCAAACTTTAACATTCTATTCTTACAATGATTCTAAGGACTTCAAGATCTTCAATACGCTTCTTCATATGATCTTCAACACTTGTTCCTTGAGCCCAATTGGAGTTGACTTGAGTCCAAATCCTTGTATTTGTGAGAGAAGACTTCTAGAATGAATAGAAACCTGAAACACACTTAAACAACAAATATTATTAGTACAAATAACTAATATGTTTTGTAATCATCAAAATACACTAATCATGGGTGATTGTAACCTTGGGCCAACAATCTCCCCCTTTTTTATGATGACAAAACATATAAGTTATTTAAACAAATATGGAAGAAGAGTTTGGAAAACTCCCCCTCAAATAATGATATGTATAAAAAATTGACTATTGAAAACTCAATACATAAGGCATTTAACAAGCACAATAGTTTTTGTCCAAAAACTCAAATAAAACAAACTTCCTTTTTCTCCATGAAATGAAACTCAAATAGTATCAAACTCCATGAAATGAAACTCAAATAGTATCAAACTTAAACTTTTAAATCAACAAACTTATTCTCCCCCTTTTTGTCATACATCAAAAAAAGGTTAAAACAAAACAATTGAAAATTTCATTTTAAGAATCCATAATACAAACATTCAACTCACCACAAATAAATGAAAATCTAGCATAGTCTAAAGGTTTAGTAAAAATATCAGCAAGTTGAAAATCGGTAGAAACATAGTCAATATCAATATCACCTTTCTCATAATGATCTCTAAGAAAGTGATATCTAATGTCAATGTGTTTGGTTTTACTATGTTGATTTGCATTCTTTGTCATGTGAATAGTACTAGTATTATCACAAAATATTTTAACATGATCAAAGTGTAAATCATAGTCGAGGAGAGTATGTTTCATCCAAAGAACTTGTGCACAACAAGCTCCGGCTGCAACATACTCCGCCTCGGCGGTTGATAGGGCTACCGAATTTTGCTTTTTGGAAGACCAAGATACAAGACAATTACCCAAGAATTGACATGTTCCACTTGTGCTCTTCCTATCTACCCTACAACCCGCATAGTCGGCATCCGAAAAATTAGTCATTGAAAATTGGCCGGTTTTCGGATACCACAAACCCATTTCAATGGTGCCCTTAAGGTATCTAATTATGCGTTTAACCGCAATTATGTGAGACTCTTTAGGACAAGATTGAAAACGTGCACAAAGACAAACGGAAAACATGATATCCGGCCTACTAGCCGTCAAATAAAGCAAGCTACCAATCATGCTACGATATAATTTAATGTCTACACTTTTACCTTGTTCATCTTTGTCAAGCTTAGTAGTTGTAGCCATGGGAGTTTTGCTTACTTTAGATCCTTCAAGTCCGAATCTCTTGATTAGTTCTTTTGTGTACTTGGCTTGATTGATGAAGATCCCATCCTTCCTTTGCTTGATTTGGAGTCCAAGGAAATAGTTGAGCTCCCCCATCATAGACATTTCAAATTCATCCTTCATGCATGACTCAAAAGCTTTGCAAAGAGATTCATTAGTAGAACCAAAAATAATATCATCCACATAAATTTGCACAATAAGAATATCCTTTTCTACATGTTTTGTAAACAAAGTTGTGTCAATTTTACCTTTCTTAAAACCATTTGAAATCAAAAATGAAGAAAGTCTTTCATACCAAGCCCTAGGGGCTTGTTTTAAACCATAAAGAGCTTTATCTAATTTAAAAACAAAATCCGGATGTGTAGGATCAACAAACCCGGGGGGTTGTTCAACATACACCTCCTCTCAATAAATCCATTTAGAAAAGCACTTTTAACATCCATTTGAAATAATTTGAAATCTTTATATGAGGCAAATGCTAGTGTCATCCGTATGGCTTCAAGCCGTGCTACGGGTGCAAAGGTTTCTTCAAAATCGATCCCTTCGATTTGAGTGTAACCTTGGGCAACTAATCTAGCCTTGTTTCTAACTACATTACCCGATTCATCCAACTTGTTCTTAAAGATCCACTTAGTACCAATTGTTGGTCTATCGTGGGGCCTAGGAACAAGGTGCCAAACTTGGTTGCGCTCAAATTGATTGAGCTCCTCTTGCATGGCTAGCAACCAATATGAATCGGCCTCGGCTTCGAGGACATTTTTGGGTTCAATATGAGAAATGAATGCATAGTTACCACAATAGTCATGAAGTCTAGAGCGAGTAGTTACCCCTTTTGATACTTCACCTATGACGAGGTCCTTGGGATGATGTGGATTGTATCTCCAATCCTTTGGTAGTGGTTGAGTAGACTCCACCTCATGTGTTTGATTTTCATTTCCTTGTGCCTCTTCCACCTTAGCTTCGCTTCCTTCATCATCCTTTGGTTTGTCTCCCATAGTAGAAGCATCCTCCAAGGTCACTTTCTCCAAACCTTCATCCAATGCATCTATTTCTACAATATTCTTAACAAACTTGTTAGATTCCTCAAACTTAACATGAATAGACTCTTCAATAGTCAATGATGATCTAATGAAAACTCTATAAGCCTTACTAGTGTTTGAGTAACCTACAAAAATAGCCTCATAAGATCTAGCATCAAACTTTCCTAAATTATCTTTTGTATTTAAAACAAAACATTTGCATCCAAAAACTTTGAAATAAGAAACATTTGGTTTTCTAGAAAAGTACATTTCAAAAGAAGTTTTAGTAGTATTTTTACATAAGAAAACACGATTTGATATATAGCATGATGTATTGACGGCCTCGGCCCACAAATAATGTGGTAGACCATATTCACTTAGCATTGTCCTAGCCATCTCTTGTAATGTTCTATTTTTCCGTTCAACTACTCCATTTTGTTGTGGAGTTCTATGACAAGATAGTTCATGCTTTATTCCATGCTCATCACAAAAAGTGGTAAAGGGTTGGTTAATGAATTCACCTCCTCTATCACTTCTTATTCTCAAAATCGAAACATCTTTTTCTTTTTCAACTCTTTTCTTAAAAGTTTGGAAATACGAAAATGCTTGGTTTTTGTGTTCAAGAAAGAAAACCCAAGTAAACCTTGAAAAGTCATCAACCAAAACATAAGCAAATCTATTCCCACTTAGACTTTTGGTTTGTGTAGGGCCAAAAAGATCCATATGGATTAACTCCAAAGGACGTGATGTCATGATATCCTTAATTGACTTGAAAGAAGACTTAGTTTGTTTCCCAAATTGACATGCGTCACAAACTCGGTCCTTTTCAAAATTCAAGTAAGGAATACCTTTCACCATTTTCTTTGTGTTTAACCTAGAAATGTGATCAAAAGAAATATGGCCTAATCTCCTATGCCACAACCAAGAGTCATCATCGAGGGCTTTCAAACAAGTAATATTACAAGACATATTTAACATATCAATCATATAAACATTACTTTCACGAAAACCGGAAAATACACAAACATTAGAAGTTCTATCAATTACTTTACAAGCAACATTATCAAAAACAACATCAAAACCTTTATCACAAAGTTGACTAACACTCAAGAGATTATGCTTGAGGCCATCAACTAAAACTACATTTTCAATTAAAGGAGAGGTGCCAAGTTTTACATTACCAATACCGATGATTTTACCCTTGGCGTCATCTCTGAAGGTGACGGTGCCACCTTCATGATATCTTGATAGGGTTGCAAAGTTGTTGATGTCCCAAGTCATGTGCCTTGAGCAACCGCTATCAAGATACCACAGTCCTCTACGTCGTTGGGCTTTGGAAAGTACCTACATCATTTAACATAATTGTTGATTTTGGTACCCAAACTTTCTTGGGTCCTTTAAAGTTAGTGCCTCGAACCCAAATATTATGATGTGATGCATTTAGTCTATCATAGCAAAAATTGGCTAAGTGTCCTTTTCGCCCACAATGTGAACATGAGAACACTCTACCATACATGAATGCATGATGTGTACGTGTAGTGTGAGCATGTTTTGGGGTTTTGCCATGTTGTTTAGGTTGTGTAGCATGAACATGAACATGAGCATGAACATTTTTCTTTGGGGCTTGTTTCTTAGGAAACATAGCCTCAATTTTCTTCTTGTTAAACTCACAATTTTTCAAAACAACACTTAATGAGTCTAATCTTTCCTTAAGCATAGAAACTTCATTAGAATCAATTAGTGGGGCCTTACCTTTGCAAGAAATCTTATATTTTTCAAAATCATTTTTAGTAGTGGCCAAGGTGGAAACCAAATCATCCTTTTCTTTTGTAAGAGTAAAAACTTGATGACTTAAAGATTCATTTTCCTTTTTCATTTTTAAATACTTTTTCTTTAAGAAATCATAATTTTGTGACAACTCAACAAAAGCCTCTTCTAATTCATCCATAGAAAGCTCATTATCATGGGAAGGGGAAGAGGTTACCTTGCTTGTGCCTTCATTAGCCATGAAGCACATGTTGGCGGTGTCTATTTCTTCCTCGGATTCGGTCTCCGAATCCCAAGTTGCCTTCATAGCCTTCTTCTTGTAGGGCTTCTTTGATGTGGAGGGCTTAGCTTTGTCCGGACACTCCGCAACAATGTGTCTGGGCTTTTGGCAATTGAAACAAGTGATCCTTCTTTCTTCTTTGCCTCCTTGCCATCTTCTTCTACCTTGGTACTTCGCCTTGTTGTACATCCTCCGGACATTCTTAATAAGGAGTGAGAGCTCCTCATCATCTTCTTCTTCATCGTCTTCATCGGAGTGTGTAGCTTGACTCTTGAAGGCGATAGTCTTCTTTTTGGAAGGAGCCATATCCTCCCTTGCTTTCCTTTCCATCTCATGGGTTTTGAGGTTCCCAATGAGACCTATAAGCTCCATCTCTTCATTGTCGTTGAGTTCCTTCAAGGTTGTTGCTTTAACTTCCCATGAAGTAGGAAGAGCTCGGATGATCTTCCTTACTCTTTGATCATTGTTGATATCTTCACCTAAAGAAGAGAGTCCATTAGTAATCTTGGTAAATCTTGTAACCATATCATCTATGGTTTCATTTTCTTGCATGCTAAATGTTTCATATTGGGACCGAAGAAGGTCAATCTTAGCCTTCTTTACTTGTGAGGTCCCCTCATGTGTGACTATCGACTATCAAGTGTGACCAAATCTCATATGCGGATTTGCAATGGATAACCCTAGAAATGTCATCATCATTAAGGGCTTGTAGAAGTGCATAGTGAGTTTTGGCATTGGCATCGAATTCCTTAGTCTCTATTTCGGACCAAGTGGATTCGTCACCGGGGGTACACTAAAGGACTTAGTCACGGCTTTTGCAACTCGGCTACCTAGAGATTGCAAAAACACGGTCATCTTAACTTTCCATATGGGAAAGTTAAGTCCATCAAACTTAGGAGGGGTCTTAATTCCATCGGCCATTTTTACTATATGAATATGAATGAAATGATTAGCAAATTAGGATCTTCTCTAAGGTTGTTAAACCAAATCCTAGAGTCCAAGCTCTGATACCAATTGAAAAAACACCTAGAGGGGGGGTGAATAGGTGTAATTGCTAATCTAATGATCTTTTTGAACTAAGTATGATGAATGATGCAACGATCTCTCAAAAACAAGACTAAGAGCCGAATACCCCTTGCGAGGTTCTGAACTCCTTCCTCCCAATTCCCCTAGATATGGGTTAGAGGTGCGCAATGCAACCTTGTTGTATTGAGATATGATCGATCAAGGCAAAGTATGATGATGAGAAATGAGATGCACACAATATATCACAAGAATTACAAGCTTGAATTAAAAGCACAAGGAAGATACAAGATCACAAGCAAGTAATAAGGAGCAATAAAGTGTTAGAGGAATTTAAAGTAAGAATTGGACGCAAAGGCAATCGCAAACACAAATATTTGTTTCGAGGTTCGAGCCACCGCTCTACTCCCCGCCTTCACCTCCGTGAAGGGTTTCCACTATCCACCGAGGACGCCTTTACAATTTGGTCTACCGAAGACCGAGCACCGAGCTCCACCGAGTACAAAGGACCTCTACCGAAGAGGTTGCTCCACAAGGAAAGGATTACAAGAACAAAGCGATCACAACAAGATCACTACACATTTTCTCAAACTCTTTTACAAACACTCTCACTTTTATTACAACTTCACTATAGAATGAGTATAGGATTTTTGGCTCTATGAAGTGTGGTGAGAAAACTTCAGTTATAGAGTGATATAGACAATCAAACACAACTGAAAAACAAACTTTAAAAGAATTAGAATGAAGGCTTTAAACTCTTTTCTTTTCTCTTTTGAAAACAACACAAACTTGAGGATTTTTCTTGATGCCATGCAAAGGAGAGACTTCTCCTCTATTTATAGGGTTGAAAATAGGTTAAAAACAATTTCTTTACACCTAATTTGACCTGCAAAAGCTCCCCAACAACTCTCTAAAAATCTGTTAAAGCAGAAAAAAGAAACAGATTTTCAGAATTGCCCAAAGAGGAAAGAGCCGTTGGATTGTTGCAGGCCTGGCGGTCGACCGGTCCGGTCAACCGCCAGCCCAGCTGCAAAGAGCCGTTGGCTCTCGGTCGACCGGTCCGGTCGACCGTCCCAAAAGAGGAAACACAGTTTTCTTCTTCCGGTCGACCGGTCGGTCGACTCAGAAAACCAGAGAGCAGTGTGCTCTTGGTCGGTCGACCGGTGCGGTCGACCGACGGACGTGCACAGACGTGCACGTCCAGGCTATGGGGCCGGTCGGCCGGTCAGCCTGAAATGGGAAAAACTGCAGGATTTTGAACTTGGAAAAATTTGAAAAATTGTTTTAGGTTTAAACAAACTAGAGTGACATGTTAGTAGGAGTATGTATACATGATCTAGACAAGATATTTATTTTATAAAACTTAGGTTCATGTAAATCTCTACTAAGGCGTGAAACCAAATTTTGAAAATGAAAACAAGACCAAATTTTATCAAAACCAAATTTTGTGTGTGTGTGTATCCTAGAGCCAAATAACCAAGACTCAAACTTTAACATTCTATTCTTACAATGATTCTAAGGACTTCAAGATCTTCAATAGGCTTCTTCATATGATCTTCAACACTTGTTCCTTGAGCCCAATTGGAGTTGACTTGAGTCCAAATCCTTGTATTTGTGAGAGAAGACTTCTAGAATGAATAGAAACCTGAAACACACTTAAACAACAAATATTATTAGTACAAATAACTAATATGTTTTGTAATCATCAAAATACACTAATCATGGGTGATTGTAACCTTGGGCCAACATACATGAGATAGGTATGGGGGGTAGATACTTAGGATTTTTATTTTCTTTTTAGATTTTTCATTTTCTTTTTAGGATTTTATTTTCTTTTTCAATTTTCTTTTTAGATTTTTCATTTCTTTTTAGGATTTTTCATTTTCTTTTTAGAAAAAACCATAAAAAAAGAGAAAATTTTGATCCATTTTTTAAAAAGAATCATACTTGATTTTAGGAATTAAGGAAGCTCTAAACTAATATTTCTTAATATAAGTCGAAAAGAGGAGTTTTGTTGGATTTTTAGGTTAAGTAAAAAAGGATAAGAAAGATAGCTAGATTTTAATTCTCTCTTTAGCATTATATACATTAAACATATTGAGGGATTAATCAAAGACTTAGTGATTCTATTTACACATATATATAATAATAATAATAAAGAAGAAAAAAATATAAATATAAATAAATAATTACTTAGCCACTAATTAAGCTGGTTAGCTGTGCCTTAAGAAGCATGGCAGTCACGCCTAAAGGTGGTTAAGTCCTTAGTATTCGTGGCCTAGTTTACTCGAGTCCTTGAACCTTAGGGATGTATCTTCAACTGGTGCCCTAAGACCGACTGGTTTGGAAGTCATCGGTAAGAGGCTCGTTACATGGGTAAATTAGAAAGCCTAAGGAAGCTAAGGAGGTGTAAATAAATAAATAAATATCTAAAATATATATTGTATATATTAGTAAATAAATGAACTTTAGTCTAAGAAAAATCCTTCATATTTATAGATGTATATATACTAGGTTTGATGCAAAATCCGGTCTTCGCTCTATTCCTTAAAACTTAACCTAAGTTAAAGACAAAACTCTAAATAGACACTTATAAAAAGATTGACAAGTTTAGGGTAACCCGAAACCTATAGATCAAGGAAAATTCTTGAAAAATATGGATCATAAATTTTTTTTCATGGATTTTGTGGGTGCAATCCGCTGAAAACCCTCAGGAGACAACACTCCTCTTCTAGGGTAACCTAGAGGTTTAACGGCTCGTTGCACGTGCTCAGTGCAATCGTGACACCTACGAAAGTGGTTCAATAATTTAGCAAGGATTTTTTTCTCTTTTTTTCTTTTTGCTTGGGGACGAGCAAAAGCTAGGTATGGGGGTGTGATTGGAATTCATTTTTGCATCATTTTCCACTTCCATATCATGCTTTATGTAAATAAAAATAAGGTTTTTATTGCTTTTCTCTCTCTCATTTTCAGGTCCACCATTAATGGAGATGAAGGCCCATAATCAAGGAATTTTCAAAGAATTAATGGGATTAATTAAGGAGCCCAAAAGAAGAAGCCCAAAAGAAGCCCAGGTCTGGAGTCGTCCACGAATATCCCTAACTTTCTAGAAGATCCAGCTGGCATACGGAGCGTAACAGAATGGCAACAGAAATCGTTGGCGCAACGGCCAAGATTCTGCTGCGGAAACGCAGCTCTGGCCGCGGATCCACGGCAAGCATCTGGCCGTTGAGCCAGCGTTTAATCTCACAGTCGAGATCTGAAGGCCTCATCCCCTGGAGCCTATAAATAGACCCCTAGGGCCTCTGCGAAAAGGGGAGAGAATAGGAGAGAAGAGCTTGTATTTTTGAGAGAATTGTAGGGATTTTCTCTAGCTTTCTTTGGTGCTCTTGTAATCTTCTTTCTCCTTCTAGAATTCTGTAGAGAGAAAGAGAGAGTGTGTGAGATCTTGTAATTGAGGTGGTGACAACTTGAATGTAAGGATTGATCCATCTTTCTTCTCATCTTTACTAATTCTAGTGCTTTACTTTCTTGTGCTTTACTTTCTTCAAGCTTTTATTACCATTGCATTTTCTTCTACAATGAATTATTGTGTGCTTTTCATTTCAATGTCTAGATAACTCTCTAACATGACTAGCTAACCACTAACTTTACTAGCTTCTAACTCTTAGGTGATTGCTAATTCATGTGATTCATTGGATGCTTTATTGTGATCTCATAATTCAAGTCTCTATTATCCCCAATGAAGATGAGTTACTTTAATTCTTGGCAAAATGCTTGTTTTCATTCTATATGATTCATGTGAGCCTCATTTAGAGCATTGTCTTTAGAACAAGTGCCTTGATGGAACATGGAGATGGAGCACCTAACTATGCTATTTGTTGTACAATTTTCTTACTTCAATGCTAGCTCGAGTATGGCTTTGAATGACTAATGAATCTTGTATCTTCGTCTTTAGCATTACCTTGAGTGACACTCCTTGATTCCACCATTGAAAATCTATCTCGGGAGCCGATGAATCAATGAGGCTACAAGACAAGCCGAGAAGATCACTCATCCTCTACATGGGAAAGTATTTTGACCAAACAAGCAAGACAATCCTTTACCGATGAATCAACATGAGGCATGCATCACCCTATGAGATTAGTAAGTTAATAAATTAGAAGGGTTAGCTAGTCATGGTTTTTTCTCTCTAAAAGTCTTTTCAAAGTTTCCCTTCTCAAGATTTTCTTTCCAAACTAGTAAAGTTTTTCAAGTCCATTTCACTTTCCTTTCATTCTTTTCCTTTTTATGCAAAGAAAATCCACAAAGAATTTTTCCTCTATTTTCCATGTCATTTTGTTTTCTTTAACATAGAAGAACTTTCGTTTTCCTTCTTCAAAACTCAATTTCGAAACCGTAAAGCTTCCATCGCAAGCTCTCCCTGAGGATCGACCCGTAATAGCTTATACTACTACGGTGATTCGGAAGGAGTAAAGAAAAATTGTGAATACATTTTGGAGTTTTTGAGCATCATATAAGAACATCGAAGGTTAATTCTAAACCCTCTCTCTCTGAATATTAGTGCACTCCTACCTTCCGAACAATAAATAAACAATATAAATGTATATGCGATATACATTCATAAGAGGAAAGACGTTAAGTTAACTCCCCCTGCATATATGCATTACATGAGAAGGGATGACTAAACCCTAACCCACATAAGAATAATATACAATGTATAGACGAAGACGTTAAGCTCCCCTACACACGTGTACCACATAAAGAAGAGAGATCAATCTCCTCAATATATAAAATACCCTCAACATGAATCTATATATAGAGAAGATATTAAGCTCCCCTTGTATATAAGCAATACATGTCAAACAAATTTTGAAAAAAAATTTGATAGCACTTAAAACAAAATTTTAAAATTTCTTGTAGACAACAAACTAAATTTTGATATTAATTGAAATCAAATAGTAGTTAACAAAATAAATGTTGGTACCACTTGTAGATAAACAAATTATTAAGATACCAATAGTAGATTTTGATATCAATTGAAGGTGAAACATGAAACACATTTTAATATCAAAAAAAATACCAATTAAAATCAATGCATAAGCTTGTAAAAATACCAATTAACATTACGGATAAGGTCAAGCTTAGCATAAACATAATTTATGCTTTAAAAATTTATAAAAATATTGTAAAATGAGCACAATTCAAATCATATATATGTATGTATGAAAATGAAAATACCAATTGAAATTTGAAGCACACATATATAGAAAACAAGTACGAGTATACAAAAATTAATTAAAAATTATGTATAACTCATAAAAATCCACCCTTATCATGTACATGTTTAAAAGGATATTCAATAAGGCACACAAGGCATGATCACCAAACCAAACGCCCTTTGAAGGTAGAGATTTTCAACAATAAGATATTGAAAATAATTTTAGCATAGTTTGAAAACTCTACCGATTTAAGAATTAAGAAACTAATTAAAGATTTTTCAAAACATGAAACCCAAATTATATATCTCATGAAACGTGTAAATCACACAAGAGTTGACACTCAAGATCCATAGAGCTTAAAAATTAGCTCATGAAAACAAGATCATGAGTAAACAAAAGAAATGTGAGTGCACAAGAATCATGTAAAAAGCATATTCATGAAAATAAAATATTCTTTTATCAAAAACATGAAATTTTTTTATCAAAAACATGAAATTCTTTTATCAAAAACATGAAAATCATCAAAAATAAAATTTTCATCAAAATTAAACAAGTTTCAAGGTATATGTATGTCTTGTTGAAACTAAAAGTATACATACATATCCCAAATACAAATGAGTGGATAATAGAATTTTGTATGAAAGCAAGTGACTCAAGGATAGACATGTATATATATAGTTTTAGACAAAATTAACATATACATGAAGCAAACAAAGAACATGTACAAAAATAGAGAAAACAAGTAAATATATAAGAATTATCAAAACTAGATTCTCTATATCTTCAAACCATGGTGATCCTTGAAAGGGAACACCTAGAGGGGGGTGAATAGGTGTTAGTGCTAATCTAAAACTAAATGTAAAACTAAGTGCGCTAAATGCGGAAGCTAATGCAAATTTTGCAACACACTTAGAACAATCAACAAGTGTAGCCGAATTCCCGTGAAGGGCTCTGGACTTACTCCTCTTGATTCCCCTTGAATGGGTTGAGGTGCTATGTGAAGCTCTTGTTGATTAGGTACAAGTGAGGCACACACAAACAACCAAGCATATACAAGATATAGCAATGTGAATTATGCAAGGCACAACACAAGCAAATAGATATGTATGATATGAATTATGCTCAACACAAGCAAATATGATATGATGTTATGTAAGATGCTTTGCACAAATGTAAAGAGAGAGAGTTTAGAGACAAGTGGATCAAACGCAAACACAATGATATGTTTCGAGGTTCGAGCACCCTTGCTCTACATCCCCGCCTACACCACCGTGTAGGATTTCCAATCCACTATACCGTCCACCGAGGACTCCCACCGAGGGAACCTTCACCGAGAAGGATTTGTACAACAATGGAGTACCTAACTCCTCTCTCAAACAACCACCTCACAACCGAGGGGTAGGCCCGTAGCCAATACAACAACAACAACAACACCTCTACCGAAGAGGGTTTACAACCACACTCCACCTCTCTCTAGAGGGAGCAAACTAATAACCAAATCACAACCTCAACCTCTACCAAAGAGGGAGCAACCAAGAAATCAAGGGTTTACAACAAGTGGTATCTTTCAACCACAAACCTCTTTCCTTTTTCTTTTTCCACAAAACAAATAATCCTAATAGATTAGGATAGAAGATATAGCTCAAGTGTGGAAACTAGGTGTTTTTGGAAACAAGCAACAAAGAAAAACTACTTGGGAAATCTCTTGAAGATGATAGAAAGTGAAATCCAATTCAATATCCCAAAAGCCTAATTTTCTTTGATTTTCCAAAAACCCAAAACAGTAAAGATGAAATCTTTTTAGCACAAAAACTATTTTGAAAACTTGTTTAAACACTAGAGAAACACTGAAATTTTTCTTCTTGAAAACCTTAACAAAACAGCCCAAGAGATGGGGTATTTATAGCCCTCAAACAAAACTAGCAGTTAGAGCTGAGCTGGCAGCTCTGACAGGCAACGGTCGATCGGCCCGGTCGACCGCCAACGGTCGGAAATATGACCGTTGGGCAACTGCGGTCGACCGGCCCGGTCGACCGAAACAAACAGAGAGCACTGTAAGTGCTCCGGTCGACCGGCCCGGTCGACCGTCCCAGTGCCTCCAAACGTGCACAGAATTGTGCACGTCGGTCGACCGGCCGGTCGACCGACTTCAGCCTTAGTCGACTAGTCAGGCTACTAGTCGACTTGGTTGAAGCCTGGAACAAAAACTGTGTCTGAAAAACAGTGTAAAATATTTTATAAAAATCTTTTATCTTTTCTAAAAATCCCATAAAACTTGTTTTAACATTTTGTATTGAAACACAAACTTGTGATAAAAATTTCAAGACATATATCAATCATATCAATTCATTTTTGTGTCTTGCCAATTTTATCAAAACCAACACTTGTATTTTATCAAACTTGATTTTTCAATACATGAATAGGGATATCAAAATAAGTTTGCTTAGCAAGTTAAACCATGTATGTATATCTAGAATACATCTAATATACATAGAAATAAAGTAAACTTGTTTTGATCTACTATTCATGAAAACCAAATCCAAAACATGAATCTTTTGTGTGTTGTGTGCACTTGAGCATATCAACTATACTAAATTTTACAAATGGATCTAAAACAAACTATCTAAACTATGGATACCTAAATCTTCTTGACGATCTTCATCTTCAAGTAGACTTACTCCAAAACTTCATCCATAGGCTAGGCAATGTGTGATCTTGACGCTTTGGCCCTGGAATCATCATGAAAAGCTTCTAAACACCTTGTTGAAGCTAATCACCAACTAATATCTTGGTTAATGATCTGAAACTTAAACAACACAAGATTATTAGTAAACATAACTATATGAGTTAATCATCATCAAAACTAGAGTGGAAGGCCTTTGGGCCAACAATCTCCCCTTTTTGATGATGACAAAACTCATGGAGTTATATATGCATGGATTAAAGTTAAACTTCAAAGAAGCTCCCCCTTAACTCATGCATAGACATAAATAACAAGATATGGAAATGAAGCACATGAATATGTATGCAAGTATGGAGATAAAACATGCAACAAGCATAAATCAAGATCTTTTTCTCCTATTTGCAATACAAAAACATATATGCATAAATA
Source organism: Agave tequilana (assembly GCA_038442645.1). Lineage (NCBI taxonomy): Eukaryota > Viridiplantae > Streptophyta > Magnoliopsida > Asparagales > Asparagaceae > Agave > Agave tequilana. The sequence continues at coordinate 30,091 of JAVJIF010016973.1, read as the reverse complement.
ACAAGGAAGACAAATACTTCTCCCCCTTAAGCAATGAAAACATGCATAAAACATGCATATAAACTCAAATACTTCTCCCCCTTTTTGTCAATCATCAACAAAGGGTTCAAAGTAAAATCAAATCAAACAAATTTTTCTCCCCCTTTTTGTCAAACAAAAAGATCAAGAAGGGGTTAAACAATCCAAACAATAAAATGAGGGGTAAAAATCTTTCTCCCCTTTTAAGTCAATCAAAACAATAAAACAATGTTCTCCCCTTTTGTCTAAAACAAAAACAAGGTCAATAAGGGGTGACTATAAACAACATGATATCAATAGATAAATATGTCAATGAAGCATCTTGATATCAATTGAAAATGAACAAAGATCAATAGATGTTATATGCTATATACATTCATGAAGAGGAAGACGCTAAGTTAGCTTCCCTACACATATGCATTACATGAAGGAGGGATGTTAAGCCCTAATTCACATAACACACACTATGTAATGCATAAGAGGAGATGTGAAGCTCCCCCTACACACGTGTACCACATAACGAAAAGATGTTAAGCTCTTCATACAAAATACACTCATCATGAATCTATATGCATATAGTCAATACAAATCAAAACTTTTGTATTTTTCTTAAAAACAAAATTTTTAGATACCAATTTTAAGCAAAAACACATGAAACATCTTGATATCAATTGAAATTAAACATAATAAATTTTGAATAAAATTTTGATTCCAATTGTAAATAATTTTCATATTAAACATATGATACCAATATGAAATTTCAATCATAAAGTAAGGGAGTGGGAAACAAATACCAATTGAAGAATCACCAATTGAAGGACAAAATTAAATTTTCTCCCCCTTTATGAAATACCAACTAAAATGATGCATGGGCTTGATACCAATTTAAAAGTAATCAATTGAAACAAAATTGAAGCTCAAGTACTAGCATAAACAAGATTTTGTGAAAAATTTATATTTTAAGTACAAATAAAACAAGTATATGTGTATGAAATGGAATGAGTACAAATCACCAATAGATGATACCAATTGAAAATATACATACACAATAAACATATGAGTATACAAAAGGATCAAAATGATACCAATTGAAAGAGTTCAATGATACCAATTGACATAGCAATAAGTTCAAGTGTATATATCATATTACAATACCTCCCAATCAAGGTTCAAGTTTTAAATGATTTTCATTTTAAAGCATACAAGACCATGATCTCCCATCCATCCGCCCATAGATGGTAGGGGTTTTCAAAAATAGATTTGAAAATGTAGTTTTGTTTGAAAATCACTACCAAAAAGAAGAATACCGTAGCTAGTTAAATGGAAAATCTTTTAAACTAGTACGAAATCCTTCAAGCAAGGAATAAAACAAAATTGTTTTTCATGAAACATGAAATCCACAAGGAATCAAACACTCAAGTCAATGAAGCATAAATATGACTCATGACAACAAAACACATGAGTAAATAAGAAATGTGAGTGTACAAATACAATGTGAAGAACATGATCATGAAAATATACAATTTAGCTCAATATTCCTTTAAACAAGAAAATACGAAAATCATTAAAACTTATTTAATCTTCATGGCATATGTATGTCTAATACAAACTAAAGTATACATACATATCCAAAACACAACGAGTCCACAAAATATATGCATTAAGGCACGTGGCTCAAAAAGGATAAACATATATATTTAATAGTTTGGACAAGATAGACATATACATGAAGTTAAACAATTAAACACAAAATCAAGAAAAACTAAATATTCATCAAAACAAATTTCATTTCAAGGTATATGTATGAATTGTCAACATAATAAGTATACATACATATCTCTAAACACAATTGAGTCCATATATAGATTTGCATGAAAGGCAAATGACTCAAGGGGTATACATGTATATCTTAAAGTTTGGCAATACAAACATATACATGAAGAGAAAAACTCATAAAACAAATCCAAAATGGGAATACAAGTTTAAAATGTATGAATCATCAAAACTAGACTATACTAGCACATCTAATGGGTTCAAATAAGCATTCAAGCCCAAACATATATAGATTTATTTGTGGCCCACTATATGTACAAGTATAAATCCTAGTCTTAATGAAAACTAACATCTAAACAAGTAATCTTAACATGGAGCATCAAAATACAATATAAAAATCATCATGATAAAACTAAAACATGATTACTATGTAAATTCACATGTATTAGATTCATGATGTACATTATAGCTTAAACAAAAGTGAGAACACTAAGTATGGGTTCATATAAGCATGTGTGTCTCAAATACTATACATGTATGTCAAGGATCTAATAAACATGATATTTACACACTAATCCATAGACAATGAAACATGCTATAAAACATCAAAACATGCTATAAATTTTAATTATGAAAGCATGTAAATAATAAATGGGAGTAAAGGATTGTTACCAAAACCGAAGAAGCAACTCTCCTTGTTCTCCAAAACGTGGTGGTCCTCTCCACCAAACCTACCCTTGAAAGTGATGCATCCATATGATTTCCTTAAGCTTGGAACGCATCCACTCCAAGGTGTCATCACTCTCACGTCATGTGAGAGCCCACACCTACATCAAAAATAATAGGAGGGGTGGTCTTTGGTACCCATATCTTCTTGGGTCCATGGGGGTTAGTACCTTCTCTAACCCAAACAAATTTCTTTGCTAAATTCTCAACATGTAAACGATCATAGCAAAATTTAGCAAGATGGCCTTTTCGGCCACAATGTGTACATGTGTACACATGAGCATACATGTGTTGATGGTGTCCGTGTGGAGCATGTGTATGCCGTGGAGGGTGTGCATGCATAAAAGTTGGAACTTGTTTCTTTCGAACCAAGGTTCCAAGCGTGTATGGTTCTTAGCACATTGGCTCATAGTGGAGCCCAAACAATCAACCTTCTTCTTAAGCAAGCAAATATCATCATTAATCTTAGAAGAAGAAGTGTGGCATGCAATAGGTGGAGTGTGTGATACTACCCTAGCATAGCAAATATGAGCATCAATCTTATTTTGTAAAACAACATTTTTCTTTAAACACACATCTAAATCATTTGAAATGGAAATAATTTTATTTTTCAAATCAACATTCTCCTTTAAAACAAAATCAATTTTAGAAGACAAGTTTTCATTTTTCTTCAAAAGTGTTTCACAATCATTTTTAGTTTTTAAAAATTTATTTTCTTTAATGCAAGTTCTAATTGAGATCTTAATGCATCTCTTTCATTATAGACCTCAACCTTCTCTTGCAAAACACAATCAAGTCTAGAATGCAAACTTTTATTTCTTTTTCAATTTTTAGACTTTTCTTTTTCAAAATCTTATATTTTTCAATTAATTTTTCACAAACAATAGAAAGTTCTTCATTCAAAGCATGGGCATCATAATTATCACATGAAGAACTAGAGCAATCATCACTATCTAAGTGGGGTTCCGAATGTACCTCAAGGGAGTCATTCCCTTGGACCATGAAGCATTGTGAATCGGATTCTCCACTAGACTCCTCTTCTTGGATTTGCACTTGAAGCTCGGAGGTGGTGGTGGTTGTTGTCAACAAATTCCACACTGCAAAGGCGGAATCAATGTTAGAAACACGTAAAAGATAATCTTTAGATAAAGTGCTTCTAATGGCCTCTAGGGCTTGTGCATTGGCCCCTATATGATTGCTATCACTAAGGAAGGATTCCTTGGTAATGGCAAGATAAACTTTATGACCTAGGGTTTGTAAATAAACGGTCATCCTAATCTTCCAAACATGAATGTTGGAAGGGTCAAACATAGGAGGGTCATGAAGGCCATGGTAAACTATATGAGTGTGCAAACAAGCAACTGCAAACAAGATTAGCCTAAAATGAGGATCTTTAACTCTAGGTTGTTAGACCAAATCAGAGTACCAAGCTCTGATACCAATTGAAAGGGAACACCTAGAGGGGGGTGAATAGGTGGTAGTGCTAATCTAAAACTAAATGCAAAACTAAGTGCGCTAAATGCGGTTGCTAATGCAAATTTTGTAACACACTTAGAACAATCTGAAATCACCTAGAGGGGGGGTGAATAGGTGATGGCTATATGAAATATGGCAATTTTGCGGAATTAAAACTTTCACACACAAATAGCACAAATAAAGACTTGCAATAAATACAATAATTAAGGTGCAAGAATTGAAAGGAGTAGAGTTAGAGAAAATTGATCAAACGCAAACGCAAGGATGTGTTTCCGAGGTTCGAGCCACGCTCTACGTCCCCGCCTTCACACTTGAAGGATTTTCACTACTATCGTTGATCCCACCGGATCGCCAATACAAGGACACACTTGTCCCTTACACTTGTGATGCCGCAACACCACCCGAAGCTCACTAGCTCCCTTGAGGCCGATGCCTCTACAACTTCACTCCAAGAAGAAATGAGTGATCACACTTGATCACTTTACAAAAGCTCACTTACACAATCCTAGAACCAAATATGTAGATGTAAAGCTTGGGATTGTGGTGTGCAAAATCTAGAGAGAAGCTAGAGGAATAGGCTACAAGTTGGGTGTTGGGAATTTAGGCTTTGGAAAATCTTTTATAAAGGAAAGCTTTGAAAATCTTTGTAAAACTCTTATGAAATATTTTTGCAATAGTTGTCTAATCAATATGAGGTGACCCTCTATTTATAGGGGTCAAAACAGCCTCACAAATTCGCTGATACCAAATCCCAAAAGAGAAAACAGTCAGAAAAAATAGCTGTTGGATCTGTCAGAACTTTTGACAGAGTCCGGTCGACCGGGTCGGTCGACCGCCAACGGTCAAAAATGTGACCGTTGGGGCTCATCGGTCGACCGGGTCGGTCGACCGAAAACTCCTGTGAAGGCAAGAGAACATCGGTCGACCGGGTCGGTCGACTGATATAGACGTGCACAGTATTCTGCACATCGGTCGACCGGGTCGGTCGACCGGTCACTGTGAGTTCTGAAAAACAGAACTTCCAGAACCAGAAAATCTTGGGTTTTGGTTTTGGGTCTTGGGTAGGATTTTTGGAACTTGTAAAAATATAGAGTATGAGCATGTGTCATACTTCTATCATGTTAAAATAGTTTGATAAAATCCTTTTGATAGAAACTTGTTTTTCCATAAAATTGTTTTTCCAAAACTATTGTTTTTCTGAAAATCATATTTCCAAAATATGTTCTCTTTAGATCTAAGTTAGAAAATGGAATTTGAAAATCTTTTTGAAGCCATGAACCTAGCTAAGAGGTGTGTGTGTGTGATAATCCCATATCTCTACTTCTAATATCTAGTTTTGACAAAATATCTAAAAACAAAATCAAAAATACAAATCTTGAATCTTTAGCAAAGTCTTGACTTGTTCTTGATCTTTTCTTCAACGTCATATTCCCGAAGCTTCTATGTGCTTTGGCTTGGGAATGCAAATCTTGGGCGAACTCCAAATGTGTGAGTCTTTTAGTGGAGTCGTCAAAAACCTATTTCTTGAGCCTGAAATCCTTTTAAACAAGATTATTAAATACATAACTAAATATGTTTTGCTATCATCAAAATAACCGGGATAATGGCCTTTGGGCCAACAATCTCCCCCTTTTTGATGATGGCAAAACATATGTAGTTATCACAAGATATTTTGGGTAAAGTCTTCAAATGAAGCTCCCCCTCAACACAAGCATATATATAAAAATCATTATCACAAATCATAATCATAAACATTTTATTTCCATGCCAACAAAAGATGCCAAATACTCATGTCATATCATAGATGAAGGAAATGAGTCTCATACATGACATAAATACATAAAACACATAACCATATCCATGTCCACAACACAAAATAAAAATACATGACAAAGCAAAAGATGTCCAACACAAAATATGTCAAGTACATAACAAAATAACAAAGTGTCACAAAATATCTCTCTCAAAATAACTCTCCCCTTTTTGCCATCATCAAAAGGGGAGGTCACTCCTCAGCACCATCATCACCATCATCGCCGTCTCCGTCATCATCACCACCTTCCTCTGAAGAAGCAACCTCCTCTGGATCCATGCCATCGACTCTGGTGCGCGGTGGAGGAACAGAAGAGCGAGCTCTGGGAGGAAATGGAGGACCGGTGGCAGGGAGTCGACAAGCAGTCGGAGTCCGATCAGGAACGAGCATGTCAAATTTTGAGAAAAGGGCCTGAAACTGAACATCCACGAATCTCATGGAGTCAGCAAAATAAGACATGTCGTTTCGGACCTCCTCTCGAAAAGCAGCGTCCTGAAGAGCACGAGCATCTAACTCTGCACGAATGGCTGCGTCGCGCTGCTCGGCCAAGGCCTGATGTGCCTCGAGCTGAGAGCGGACCTCCGAAGAGACAAGAGCAAGAAACTCAGGAGGAAATGCAGGTGCTGCAGAAGAAGAAGATCCTGGTGCTGAAGATGGGCCAGGACCAGCAGGAGGAAGATGTGGTTGCACAGGAGCGTGTCTACGCAGCTGAGCTTCCATCATCTTCAGGACAACTCCATTGATGTGGGTCAGGGGATTTGATGGAGTTTCAGCAGAAAGATCAAAGTCAAGACCCCTAAGAAGATGGGTAATAAGCATGCCGTAGGGCAAGCTTCTACCCGCAGTACGGATCTGATCAGAGGCCATATGAGAGGCAATGACTCTGGGAAAGTTTACCTTAATCCCTTTAAGCAGACAAAAGATAATCAAAGGGACACAACCCCTAGCATGGCTATACTCACCATGTTTGGGGACAATGTTGTAGAAGATAATCTTGGCAAGGACTTGAGATTGAAGAGTGTATCTACTCACAACCTCGTTTCTAACCAAGCCGGGATTGTCATTCCCGTGGATTAGAGTAGAGGCGGTGAGTGAAGATTCACCCTCCGGAAATTCAAAGTCATGCAAATCATGAGAATACACATCTGCTCCGCCAGTGGAGAGATGCAGAATCCTAGCAAATCGACCTATAGAAATGTCGATGTTTCTACCTAAAACCCTAGATGTGATCCGATTTCCATCGAATTCATAATTGGCATAAAAGTAAGGAACAAGGGAGGTGTAGACTTGTTCCTTGATGGACAAGAACTCAACTAGATTGTTGTTTTGCAAGATTTGAGGGATACCTAGATGTTCAAAATCCTGAATAGCTACAAATCTCCCTGAATTGATATTTCTAGTGGAGAGATGGGAGAATCTATCAGCTGCAAGATCATTTATAAAGGGGCGAGGGGGTCTAGGAGCTTGGGAGAAAGGTTGTGCAACTTCCTTTCCCTTCTCAGTACGAGATCTCTTAGGCATGATGAATAAAAATGAAATTTTTAGATTAAAACAGGTTATGGCACGATCTAGAAGCTAAGCAACCTAAAATAGTGACAAAGGAAGAAGGATTTCTAAGCTAGAAGTGAAGATTCACAATAAAAATTCGATTTTTACCTTGATGAAAATTCTGAAACCCTAACTGAAAAAACCTGAAATTCTCCGAATCCGGTGGTTGGAAGTTGCTGAAATCGAAGATCCGGAAGTAGGATGAAGGATTTGAGATGGGTTTTAAAAAGATTTGGATTTGGTTGAAGGATTGGAGAGAACGAAAATTTTGGGGAAAATATGGGGCGTCCGGTCGCTGAGTAAAATGAGAGAGAGAGAGAGAGAGAGAAAAAATGAAAATATATAGCAGATTAGGGCAAAAACACGACGATCAGTCGACCGGTCCGGTCGACCGAATCCAACCGAGAGCTCTGTAAATAAGATCGGTCGACCGGGTCAGTCGACCGAAATATCCCGAGACCACAGCAGGTCAGCATCGGTCGACCGGAATTATGGTCGGTCGACCGGTAGCACACAGAAAAAAATAAAAATTTTCTCTCAGGCAGAGTCGGTCGACCGAGATTTAAGGGTCGGTCGACCGGCTTTGCCTGAAAAACAGTTAACAGCAATTTTGCCCAAAAAAAAAATTTTAAGTAATTTTGTAGTCCAAAATAGGTATGATATATTAATCATATAGGAACACCAACAGGTTTTAAATCTTCATTAAGTCTTTACAAACATCAAAATACATGCAATCCAATTTTAATTTTATTTTCATATTTAAACAAAGATTTTAAAGATGTTGAAGCCGAATACCCAGTGACGGGTTCTGAACTTCATCCTCTTGATTCCTCTTGAATGAGTTGAGGTGCGCAATTGCCATCTTTAAGGTATTTGCTTAAATAGAAAATTTTACAAATGTTTTATTTTTATTTATGAAAATAATGTGTATATGTATACAAGTATATATTCACAAATAATAAACTATACATGTGGACATACTATAAAACAAGGCATGAAACTAAAGATATCAAAAACTAAACATGGCATATACAATCATGATGGAGTTGCAAGTTTATACTAATCATGTATCAATGAGGCATAAGACTAAACTAGCAATCCTATAACAATCGTATATACAAAATTAAAACTCTTAAATGGAGATGTTACCAATTTACGGGCAATCTCCACAAATAGGTGCCTCCACGATAGCGATGCATGCATGATTTGTTCTTAAAGCTCCGATGCATCAACCACCCGGGCACTACTTCCTCCTAAGTCTTGGAGGGTGTAGATCCACCTATACCTGTATCATTTAAATTTGGTGGCTCTTTTGGTACCCAAATCTTAGTGGGTCCTTTGGGGTTAGATCCGGGCGAACCCAAACAAATTTATTCTTTACATTGTTCTTAGCATAGCAAAATTTTTCTAAATGGCATTTGCGGCCACAATGTGTGCAAATATAAATTCTACCACTATTGTACATAAAAGCATGGTTATGTGTGTGTGCATGTTTATGTGTGGAGTGTTTATGATGAACATGTTTCTCTTGAGCTACTCCCTTAGGAAATTTAGATGCAAGCTTGTTAAAATCAAATGCGCATTTCTTTAAAGTTTTATCTAAAGAATCAACACGTTTTTGAATTTCAACAAAAACATTTTTATCATTAGAAATCATGGGGGTTTTTCCTTTATTAGCTACCTTATATTTATCAAAATCATTTTTCAATTTTTCAAAAGAACTAGATAACTCATTTTTCTCTTTTTCAATAATATTAATCTTATCTCTCAAAGACTCATTTTCCCTTTTTAACTTTTTATTATGAGATTGCGAAATCTCATATCTATGTTGTAGTTCCTCAAAGAAATGTGCTAGTTCATCCATAGTGAGGTCATCATCATCAAGAGTGTTATCAAATGTTACCTTAGAAGCGTCGTCTCCTTGTGCCATGAAGCACATGTTGGCGGCGTCGTGCTCCTCTTCGGATTCCGACTCCGAATCATCCCATGTTGCGGCCAAGGCTTTCTTCTTCCTTTGCCCATTCTTGGATGTGGTTGCTTGTAGAGCGGGGCAATCGGCAATTAGGTGACCGATCTTCTTGCAATGAAAGCAAGGACCGGGTTCATCTCTTTTCTTCTCGTACCTTCCTTGAGGCTTCCCTCTTCGGAAGTTACTTTGCCGTCCCTTCTTGTAGAACATCTTGCCCACCTTCCGGATGAGCATGGCGAAATCCTCATCGCAATCTTCCGATGAGTCATCCTCTTCGTGTATGGTAGGAGTGGCTTTGAAGGCAATGGTCTTCTTCTTTGGTGCCTCCCTTTCTTCTCTAACTTTCATCTCCATCTCATGTGTCTTGAGATTTCCGATGAAGCCGGAGAAGTCCATCTCCTCTTTGTCGTTGAGCTCCTTGAGAGTGGTCGCCTTGACTTCCCAAGCTTTGGGAAGAGCTCTAATCACCTTCCTTATCTTTTGATCATTATCAATCTTGTCGCCTAAGGAAGAAAGAGCATTAGTTATTTTTGTAAAACGGGTGAGCATGTCATCAATGCTCTCATTATCAAACATATAGAAATTCTCATATTGAGAACGTAGCAAGTCAACTTTGGCTCTCTTGACTTGAGACGTTCCCTCATGAGTCACAATGAGTATGTTCCAAACCTCAAATGCGGATTTACAATTTATTATGCGTGCAAGGTCATCTTCATTCAATGCTTGGGTCAATGCATATTGTGCCCTAGCATTAGCCTCATAGTCTTTGGAAGTATCCTCGGACCATGTGCTCTCATCACTAGTGGGTTCAATAAAATCTTGGTAATGGCCCTAGCTACCCTAACTCCTAGAGATTTAAGGAAGAGATTCATTTTCACCTTCCAAATGGGGAAGTTTAAACCATCAAACTTGGGTGGGGATTTAATGCTAGAAAAGTCCATGGATGCCATGAATGCACAAGCAAATGTAAATGCAACACAAATGTATATAGCCAAATATGGATCTCCCTAAGGTTGTTAGACCTAAGTTGTAGGGTTAGGCTCTGATACCAATTGAAATCACCTAGAGGGGGGGTGAATAGGTGATGGCTATATGAAATATGGCAATTTTGCGGAATTAAAACTTTCACACACAAATAGCACAAATAAAGACTTGCAATAAATACAATAATTAAGGTGCAAGAATTGAAAGGAGTAGAGTTAGAGAAAATTGATCAAACGCAAACGCAAGGATGTGTTTCCGAGGTTCGAGCCACGCTCTACGTCCCCGCCTTCACACTTGAAGGATTTTCACTACTATCGTTGATCCCACCGGATCGCCAATACAAGGACACACTTGTCCCTTACACTTGTGATGCCGCAACACCACCCGAAGCTCACTAGCTCCCTTGAGGCCGATGCCTCTACAACTTCACTCCAAGAAGAAATGAGTGATCACACTTGATCACTTTACAAAAGCTCACTTACACAATCCTAGAACCAAATATGTAGATGTCAAGCTTGGGATTGTGGTGTGCAAAATCTAGAGAGAAGCTAGAGGAATAGGCTACAAGTTGGGTGTTGGGAATTTAGGCTTTGGAAAATCTTTTATAAAGGAAAGCTTTGAAAATCTTTGTAAAACTCTTATGAAATATTTTTGCAATAGTTGTCTAATCAATATGAGGTGACCCTCTATTTATAGGGGTCAAAAACAGCCTCACAAATTCGCTGATACCAAATCCCAAAAGAGAAAACAGTCAGAAAAAATAGCTGTTGGATCTGTCAGAACTTTTGACAGAGTCCGGTCGACCGGGTCGGTCGACCGCCAACGGTCAAAAATGTGACCGTTGGGGCTCATCGGTCGACCGGGTCGGTCGACCGAAAACTCCTGTGAAGGCAAGAGAACATCGGTCGACCGGGTCGGTCGACTGATATAGACGTGCACAGTATTGTGCACATCGGTCGATCGGGTCGGTCGACCGGTCACTGTGAGTTCTGAAAAACAGAACTTCCAGAACCAGAAAATCTTGGGTTTTTGGTTTTGGGTCTTGGGTAGGATTTTTGGAACTTGTAAAAATATAGAGTATGAGCATGTGTCATACTTCTATCATGTTAAAATAGTTTGATAAAAATCCTTTTGATAGAAACTTGTTTTTCCATAAAATTGTTTTTCCAAAACTATTGTTTTTTCTGAAAATCATATTTCCAAAATATGTTCTCTTTAGATCTAAGTTAGAAAATGGAATTTGAAAATCTTTTTGAAGCCATGAACCTAGCTAAGAGGTGTGTGTGTGTGATAATCCCATATCTCTACTTCTAATATCTAGTTTTGACAAAATATCTAAAAACAAAATCAAAAATACAAATCTTGAATCTTTAGCAAAGTCTTGACTTGTTCTTGATCTTTTCTTCAACGTCATATTCCCGAAGCTTCCTATGTGCTTTGGCTTGGGAATGCAAATCTTGGGCGAACTCCAAATGTGTGAGTCTTTTAGTGGAGTCGTCAAAAACCTATTTCTTGAGCCTGAAATCCTTTTAAACAAGATTATTAAATACATAACTAAATATGTTTTGCTATCATCAAAATAACCGGGATAATGGCCTTTGGGCCAACACAATCAACAAGTGTAGCTGAATTCCCCGTGAAGGGCTCTGGACTAACTCCTCTTGATTCCCCTTGAATGGGTTGAGGTGCTATGTGAAGCTCTTGTTGATTAGGTACAAGTGAGGCACACACAAACAACCAAGCATATACAAGATATAGTAATGTGAATTATGCAAGGCACAACACAAGCAAATAGATATGTATGATATGAATTATGCTCAACACAAGCAAATATGATATGATGTTATGTAAGATGCTTTGCACAAATGTAAAGAGAGAGAGTTTAGAGACAAGTGGATCAAACACAAACACAATGATATGTTTCGAGGTTCGAGCACCCTTGCTCTACATCCCCGCCTACACCACCGTGTAGGATTTCCAATCCACTATACCGTCCACCGAGGACTCCCACCGAGGGAACCTTCACCGAGAAGGATTTGTACAACAATGGAGTACCTAACTCCTCTCTCAAACAACCACCTCACAACCGAGGGGTAGGCCCGTAGCCAATACAACAACAATACCCAACACCTCTACCAAAGAGGGTTTACAACCACACTCCACCTCTCTCTAGAGGGAGCAAACCAATAACCCAAATCACAACCTCAACCTCTACCAAAGAGGGAGCAACCAAGAAATCAAGGGTTTACAACAAGTGGTATCTTTCAACCACAAACCTCTTTCCTTTTTCTTTTTTTACAAAACAAATAATCCTAATAGATTAGGATAGAAGATATAGCTCAAGTGTGAAAACTAGGTTTTTTTGGAAACAAGCAACAAAGAAAAACTACTTGGGAAATCTCTTGAAGATGATAGAAAGTGAAATCCAATTCAATATCCAAAAGCCTAATTTTCTTTGATTTTCAAAAACCCAAAACAGTAAAGATGAAATCTTTTTAGCACAAAAACTATTTTGAAAACTTGTTTAAACACTAGAGAAACACTGAAATTTTTCTTCTTGAAAACCTTAACAAAACAGCCCAAGAGATGGGGTATTTATAGCCCCCAAACAAAACTAGCCGTTAGAGCTGAGCTGGCAGCTCTGACAGGCAACGGTCGACCGGCCCGGTCGACCGCCAACGGTCGGAAATATGACCGTTGGGCAACTGTGGTCGACCGGCCCGGTCGACCGAACAAACAGAGAGCACTGTAAGTGCTCCGGTCGACCGGCCCGGTCGACCGTCCCAGTGCCTCCAAACGTGCACAGAATTGTGCACGTCGGTCGACCGGCCCGGTCGACCGACTTCAGCCTTAGTCGACTAGTCAAGCTACTAGTCGACTTGGTTGAAGCCTGGAACAAAAACTGGGTCTGAAAAATAGTGTAAAATATTTTATAAAAAATCTTTTATCTTTTCTAAAAATCTCATAAAACTGTTTTAACATTTTGTATTGAAACACAAACTTGTGATAAAAATTTCAAGACATATATCAATCATATCAATTCATTTTTGTGTCTTGCCAATTTTATCAAAACCAACACTTGTATTTTATCAAACTTGATTTTTCAATACATGAATAGGGATATCAAAATAAGTTTGCTTAGCAAGTTAAACCATGTATGTATATCTAGAATACATCTAATATACATAGAAATAAAGTAAACTTGTTTTGATCTACTATTCATGAAAACCAAATCCAAAACATGAATTTTTTGTGTGTTGTGTGCACTTGAGCATATCAACTATACTAAACTTTATAAATGGATCTAAAACACACTATCTAAACTATGGATACCTAAGTCTTCTTGACGATCTTCATCTTCAAGTAGACTTGCTCCAAAACTTCATCCATGGGCTAGGCAATGTGTGATCTTGACGCTTTGGCCCTGGAATCATCATGAAAAGCTTCTAAACACCTTGTTGAAGCTAATCACCAACTAATACCTTGGTTAATGATCTGAAACTTAAACAACACAAGATTATTAGTAAACATAACTACATGAGTTAATCATCATCAAAACTAGAGTGGAAGGCCTTTGGGCCAACAATCCTCCCACCATACTTCCTTGATAGTGATGCATCAATTGGGTATGTCCATCAAGCTCTAAGTGCATCCATCACCCAGCACCAAACCCTCACATTTTGTGAGAGCTAACAACTACATCAAATATAAGAGGTGAGAATTTTGGTACCCGTTTCTTTTTGGTTCCATGGGGTTTAGCATTGTAAGGAACCTAAACACTTTTATTTGCAAAATTTGAATGATTTATTCTGTCAAAATAAAATTTTGCTAAATGGCCTTTGTGGCCGCAATGTGTACATATGTACACTCTAGCATACATATGAGTATGGGTGTGATCATGGTGTGCATGTGTATGCCATAAGATATGCATGAACATGTGGAATTTATTTCTTACAAAACATGAATTTCAATCTATTATGGTTAAATACACATTAGCTCAAAGTGGAGCCCAAACAATCAATTTCTTCTTCACAATGCAAATATTATTATTAATTTTGAAAGAAGAAACATGAAAAACAAAATTCTTTTTCTGTTTAGAAATAGAAATATTTTCTTTTTCTTTCAAAACATTTTTCTTTTTCAAAGAGTTATTTTCCTTTAAAGCAATCTCCTTTTCTTTTTCAATTAATATAACTTGTTTTTTAAAACTTCATTTTCTTTTGAAATAATCTCAAATTTATTTTTAAAAGAATCTTTTTTCTTTAAAATCAAATCATTTTCATTTTTCAAACTTTTGTTTTCTATTTTTAATAATTCATATTTTTTAAGAAGTTGTTGACAAAACATAGCAAGTTCATCATATGGCATGTCAACATTTTCATCAACTCGGATTCAGAATTTACCTCAAGGGGGTCATCTCTTTGGACCATATAGCATATGTTGGAAGTAGCACTTCCGTCATCCGAGTCACTCTCTTTTTCATTTGGCGTTTGTTCCCAAGAGTGAGAAAAGTGTTCCAAACTATAAAGGCAAAATCAAGATTAAAAACCATAAATAAATAATCATCATTTAGGGTTAGCTTAAGAGCATGAATGGCTTTTGCATTAGCCTCAACGTTTTTACCATTTAAATAATAAGAATCTTTAATATTGGCAAATAAACATGAATTCCTAGAGCTATGAGGTACATTGACATCTTAACTTTTCAAGTTTGAAAAAGTTAAAAGTACCAAACATAGGAGGTGTCATGAAATCTATGTGTGTGTAAACAAACAAAATATTGTGATTAGCTAAAATGAGGATCTTTAACTCAAAATTGTTAGACCCAAATCAAGAGCAACAAGCTCTGATACTAATTGTAAGTCACCTAGAGGGGTGAATAGGTGACAAGCTAATCAAATACAAAAGTAATGCGGAATTAAAACTAATTATGCAAACTAAAACTATTATGCAAACACACAAAGTATAATCAAAGAGTGTAGCCGAATTTCCGGTGAAAGACTCTGAACTATCTCCTCAAGATTCCTTTAAATTAAGAGTTGAGGTGGCACTATGGCTCTCTTGGTTGAATACAAGTATGAGCAAATAATCCCAAGCATATATCAATTAAGCACAAGGAAATATCAAGCATGTAATAGATATGAATAATAAAAGCATGCAAGATATAAAATACAAGTGAAAGAGAGATGAGCAATCGCAAACACGGGAGAATTGTTTCGAGGTTCGAACACACTTGCTCTACATCTCCGCCTTCAAAACTATGAAGGATCGCACCTATATAATTTCCTAATACAAGGGGGTGGAACACTTGTGATAACTTCTCTTGATCATAAAAACTCTCACAAATAAGGATCTCTAGAGAATAAGTATAGCAATGGAAAGCTCAAGTTTGTATAAGAAAACAAGATAGATGTAGAGGTGAAAAATCTCAAGAAAATACTTTTGAAAATAGAAGAGATTCACTCTTGAAAACTCTCTTTTGAATATGAAAATAAAGCTCTAAAAACTTGCTTAGAAACTCTCTAGAAGAGCTCTAGAAAACAGCATAAAAATCTTACCCAAAAATCTGGCCAAAAGTCTTATTTATAGAGGCATCAGAAAACTAGCTGTTGGGGGCCAGATTGGCCTGTCAGTTGACCGGCCAATCGACCGGCAAATGGTCATATTTATGACCGTTGGGGTTGTCGGTCGACCATCCGGTCGACCTCACCCAGATCAAAGACTTATCGTTTAACCGGTTAGTCAACCGAGGCTAGAACCAGATAGCATAGCTATCTTGGTCGGTCAACTGCCCGGTCGACCGGGGCCAGATCCAGAGAGCAAGCTCTCAAGATCGGTCGATCGCCCAGTCGACCGTCCCTCATGCCGGGCATGCGCACATTGGTCGATCGCTCGGTCGACCGACTTTTGGCTAGATCGACCGATTGGTCGACCGCCAGAAGCCCAGGTCTGGGTTTTTATAGGAATGAAAACTTGGTCTTTTAAAACCCATAATATTTTATTTAATTTCATAAAAATCAGCAATATTAGGTTCATTGAAATACTTTGAAGTACAAATATATTTGATGAAAAATCAACACATATTACAAACATATTGAACAATTTTTGCGATACAGAAAATTAGCCTTAAACCAAAAATCGTATTTTTTAGAATCAAACTTCAATTTAAAAAATGATTTTTTTAAAACTTGTTCAAATACAAAAACAGGATATTAAAACTCATTTGAAGCATAGTGTGTATGGATATGATCCAACACACATATAAGATAAAATATCTTTATTTTTGACAATTAAGCTCAAAATAAGTTTTGACTTAAATAAAACTTAAACACGTGATATAGAACATTAATAGGTTTTTCTAAATATTTGAACTAACAATGTGTACGAATGAAATTCAAAACACATATAAAACATGTAAACTTGTTTTAATGAACTCTATTCATGAAACATAAAGATGTATATTTTGAAGCTCAAAGTCAAAACTGTATTTTCTAAAAATCAAAACTATTTCTTATGAAAACACTATAGAAATTTTGTGTGTGTATATATAATCTTGAGCAATTCACAACTAATATATCATTTACATTTTATTAAAAACACAAAAATCTTAATACTTACAAACTCGATACAAGTCTTCTTGAAAATCTTCTCTTAAAAAGTTTTTCTTCATCTTGACTTGGTCCAAACTTTGATCCATAGAGCTAGACTCCTCTTGAATACTTAATGCGATCTTGAAACGCGAGCTCTTGAATCAACACGTGCTACCTTCAAAACTTGACTTCGAATTTTTTGTTGAAGCTAAACACTGACTAAGATCTGATAGAAAATTTGAAATTAAATGAGCACAAAATTATTAGTACTATAACTATATGAGTTAATCATCATCAAATCTAGAGTGATGGGCTTTGGGCTAACATAAAGAAGGCATGATTAAAAATAAAGCATAAAGGAAGAAAATAAAAGCAAATAAAGCATTTAAAATAAGTAAAATAAAAAGAGCTAAATTGAAAAGAATAGAAGAACATTTATAGAAGTTGCCACCATCAATTACAAGCACTCCGTCTTCTCTTTACAATTCTTTCTCTCAAATTGAAAATTACAATTAACAGAGAAAATTTCTAGCCCTAAAACTCCCCTCGAAAGTTATGCGGAAGAAATGTGATGCACTTTTCTTATACTCTGTCTCTCTATTTATAGTATAAATAGTGGATAGACTCTGGTAGAAATTGTGCACCCATCAAGAGATATATCTTCAGAATTTAAATTTGAACTCTGAATGTTAAGATAATATCCTCTCTTGACTTAGGGAGCAAGTTATTTCTGAATTTAAATCCTCCCCTTATTTTCAAACTTGATTTGATTTATCCAGAATTTTATGTGAAAATTCAATTCTGAATTGGTCTGCGGCTTGTTGGCGTGTTAGTTATTGAATATGACTTATCAAATCATAGAATTAGAAATAGTGATCAACACAAGAATTATAGTCATTGAAATATTCTTTCTGGATCATTTTAAATCATCAGATTTGAGTTTCAGTAGAGAAAGTTAAGATTAAAATACTAAAACATGTCCAGTCTGAATCCGACTCTAAATTGATTTAGAATTCAGAATTTACTTGAATTTTCTCCTTATCTCTAAATATGATCACTTCATCTCATCTATTGGTCTTCTCTCTATCTATTCATCCTCTTAGATTTTTAATTTATCTTCTAAAATTGATGAGATATTCATTTATCTTCAGCGAAACCGATTTGGGTTTTCAAAATTTCATTTTTTTCCTTTGAATTTAGATTGGTATTACCTCATCTGATATATCCAGTCTTCAGATAAGATGGCTTTTAGAAGCTTTGGATTTGAATAGATCTTCTT
Source organism: Agave tequilana (assembly GCA_038442645.1). Lineage (NCBI taxonomy): Eukaryota > Viridiplantae > Streptophyta > Magnoliopsida > Asparagales > Asparagaceae > Agave > Agave tequilana. The sequence continues at coordinate 11,916 of JAVJIF010016973.1, read as the reverse complement.
GATTTGCTTAATCTTTTAAATTGTTTGGATTGGATTGTGCTTATCTTTTCTCTATCATATGCTGCATAAATTTAGACATTAAAATAAGTGAGTTGTAGGAATTATTACAGAATAAATGTAAGAATGCAGTAACAATTATGCAATATATGTGTTCAAATAATTTTGAGGAGTGATCAAATTCTGACCACTACACCTTCTTTACACCTAAAGGATTAAGAGTTAACCCTTCAAATGGAGGGTTAGCAAATCCGCCTCCCACCTCTCTAGATGGATTAAGAGAATAACCCTTATATTTGTACAAGAATTTATTAGCAATTCTTATCTTATCCAAACACCGATATCTGCAGAAGGTTATACAAAATATTTTGATATAATATTAAATAATTTAACATTTTTTTATTTTTTAATAGGTATCTAATTTAACCCACCATCTTTATATTTTTTCCCCCCTAACCTTTGGCAGGATCGATTGTCTAAATTCTTTTGCTTCTTTCTTTCTATCTTTCTTTTTTTTTTTTTTTTTTTTTGAGTGTTTAGTAGGTCAAGGAAAAATTATTTAGTTTCTTTAATTTGTGTCTCACCTTTTGCACTCTCTTAACCCATCATTTAACCCTTTGTCAAATGACATCTTAGGGTTACTTGTAAACTCGTCTTTAAATCCCTAGACCCCTAATCATAAGTGGGCGTAATGATCCAAATATTTATTATGTATTAGATCATTATCATTTGTCAAACATTTCTGAACAAAAAGAAGAACAAACACAAACTAATCTTCAAATCATATTTTAATAAAGAATATAAGAACTTTTACGCGTGCATTACAAGTGCCCAGAAATCTATTATTTAGCTTTCAGAATCAGCACATACGCAAGAATTCTCCCACTGAAAAAAGATTTGCGTGTATTTTATTACCGATATAAGCATGATCATGTACAGTAAGGATTATCATGATACACATGTACAATGAGGGCTTTATAAATCAAACACAAATATCGCCAGATATCTTCGACTAACACATCAATAAAGAATGGATTACAACAGCCCCTATGTGTGTGCGCGCACGCGTGTGTCTCTATATTCTAGATGAGCTACAATCGGCTGATGGGAAAAAGAAAAACATTTACAAGGAAAACCGCGATGCCTACTGGCAGCAGCCCGTAATTTGCATGCCGTGATGAAGTGCTGACATCAAGCTGCCCGGTGTTGACAAACTCGTTCTTACCAGAAGACGAGCTAACATTGACAGATAAAGAACCTGAATACCAAAGAGGAGTTGACATGAGTTATGTTGTTAGCATAAAGCTTTTAAGAGATGTCAATAACATAAATGCTGTACAGGATGACGAACTTACAGTCATAATTTGCCCAGCCAATCCGCTGGTTAGCCAAATCGTAAACAAATATCTTGTCTTTAAGAACAAGGTCTGCAACAGGGGATGAAAAAATTAAGATAAATAACCATAGGATATCTGTATGAGCTAAAGCAATGATAATGGTCAGAGGTACTAGTTGGTAGAGGTATTATTGATAAACATATAGCCAGCCATGTATTAAGAGAATGGTAAGAGATCTATTTCCAAGCATACAAGGCAACTGAGAATTTCTAGGATGGCTTGTCCTGAATGAACTCGTACTTGATCAAAACACATACGCTGCTGAGAGGCCTAATCATAAAAACTTAGATGTGTGAGTATTGAGGATTAGAATCCAAGTCTCACGATAACTGACTACATTGTGGATAATATCTTATGTGGCCTCAATGTAAAGGAATAAAAAAAGTCAGCATAGTTTGAGGATTGTATATGTTGATGGCTTGGTTATTCCAGGAAATAATAAAAACAGTCTTTGAGAGGAATCACAAACTTGCATTGTGCTAAGCATCAAACTATCAAATACCTCTATTAGAATATATTGAAATTACTACCACTTGAGAGGAAATACTACCTACCAGATGGTAATAAAAGTAAAAATCCTAGCATATAATATTTTTCAAAGGCAAGCAACTCACACACACTACACTAATTACTCAAACCCAACTCCCTGTCCCACATCAGTGGGAATCGAACCTGGGACCTCCCCCTTAGGAGGGAGGAGTGTTACTGCGAGCTAACCTGTATTCACCAAGTGCATATATGCTTATGTATGAATTCATATCATTACATGTAACGGTGTGATTCTACTATGAACAAAATTATGAAAAGGGTTCTATTCCACAAACCTCCTAGTATTGTTATTCCACCTTGGTTCTTTTGCCAGCCAATACACCATATAATAGCATTGTTCTGAAAATAGAAAATCAAACATTTAAGAATTAGAGTAAAGCAACTATTTTTGTGTTTCCCGTCATTGATTAAATCGGACTGTAAAGCAATACCGAAGCATGTGGATAAACTTACAACAGAACCCTGCTGTAGAAGATAGTCTGAAGGCTTTAAATTCATGGATGCACCCCCCGCAAAATTCAAAGTAACAGGTGGAAATGCGTCATCAGCACTGGAAAAGAATGTAGCAAACATTATCAAGGGTTCTATTACACTAACTAGCCGGTAACAACACTTTTAAAGCTGTGAAAGATAGTGAACTTATTATTAAAAGGGACGAGAATATTACCTGCTAGCCGTAATAAAGCACTGATTTCCTTTACTATCAAAGGACTGTACTAGTGATGGTTGAAGAGAAGAAATTAGCTGCGAAAAATTAAAAAGTTATGAAGCAAGATGGGAGAAAGAAATAAGATAATAGCGTCACCCAACAATATGCATTCAAAATGTTCTTTTTCATGTTCACAGAAATGCATAATATATAAGGAATAAGGTGTTTACTGCATCTGTAGTCAGAATTGTTCAGATACTAAGGTGGGGTAAAGAAGTCAACAAGAAAGATAATATCCAGAAGAAAGCATGTCAAGGGGTATAGGTAATCACGCAAATTGATGACCCGACTAGATGATCAAGACATCTGTAGAGGGTATAAAGATCTGGCTAAAAGCAGCACATGCACTTTCACAGAAGTAACCCAAGCACGCTCTATAGTAATTATAACAAGTGAACCCTCTTGCCTTCTACAGACCTGTTAGGCTATTAATTACCAACATAATATTATTTATTTCTTTGTACAGCGAGTTACATTAGTATCTCCATGAAGCATTGACACGTGCCAATCAGGACGAGCAGTTCATCCTACATCACTATGACAAATCATAGAATGTCACTAGAAAAACATTTTTGTGAATAAATAAAAGGGGGGAAAAACAGAACAATTGAAGAAAAAAAAAAATCACCAAAAAGGTAGTCTCAAGCTACTATCACCAAAAAGGTAGTTTCAAGCTACTATCAAAAGTCACACACAAACTTTTTACAAAAAAACCATGGGTAGCGACTTAGAAGGAAAGAAGCAACATTTTCAAGAATTATAAGAGAGAAGCAAACAAAGGCAATGATCAGCTGGATCAAAAATAATGAAAATTGTTATTACACAGAAACTTACTGCATTGACAAAAGGATCATATGCTTGCTCTGCTAGATAAGCCAATGTGGTCCCAGAATCAACAATTGTTCCTTTGTCGTTGATGTTGAAAACACTGAGGAATCAATGTTTAGTTGTTGCCCATTGACAGCAATGCTTTGTAGATTCAAGTTGTAATGAGGTCTGAAGATTTGAAGAGCAAGAGTCAAAATCTGAAGAAAAATAAGCACAAAAGGCAATATTGCAAGAACAAGGAAATCAATAAGTAGAAATAGGTAATCTCTTTTCATTCTTTGCTTCCTGCCAAATATTTTCACATCAAAGCAAATAAATAATATACAGAGCAGCAAACAGGATCCTTGATCTCCCTATTATATTGCACAAACTACCAAATCTCTCGAACATCAAATTTAGCAAGACGAGAATTTTTACAAGGAAAAAGAGGAAGAAAAAACCTACAGTTTGGTTTTAATAAAACTCTCTGGATCAATCCACTCAACGAATAGGCTCCTATTGTACATATAATCTATGATTTTGTGGACACGGACACAAATGTCATGCTCTAACACAGAAACCAGTATCAAGCACGACCGTTCTACACAATCCAGACAAAACAGCATGGTTATGGTTGCACGTGTGTGTGGGTTGATGTGTGTGTGTGTGTTGGTGTGCGTGTGCACTTGGTGTCTCTGTTTTAAACGTATGTTTCTTTAATTTATATAGAAATAATTGGGTTGTACTTTCATTCATATATAACAAAACCTAAAATAAAGCCGATGGGCCTTTCTCTAAACAAACCAAAAATAGTGAAACGATCGATGATGTAACCAGGAGGCATAACATACTACATCTTCAACATGTTTTTGAAGTGAATACATGTTTAAAATATTCCATATGTGTCAGACAAAAACTAGGAGGCATAACGTACATCTTCAACATGTTTTTGAAGTGAATAAAGGATTAAAATATTTCAAAGTGTCAGACACAAATGAACTTGTGTGACATATCCCGTTGAGTTGGACATGCCAACTTTAGGTAGGGGAAGTACTGTAGATAGCTTAAATTAATGATATGTATTACATAGCTTAAAATTCATGATATGAATCACATGTCACCGGAATTTCTAACAGCCAAACTATTTAGCTTGCGCACTTGCACAAGATGCTGGGAAGTAGATTTACATACATGGTTCTAAGGTTCAACTTCTGAGGTTTGTTAAACTAATAGATTCTACCATTTGTGGCCTTGAAACATGTACAGGCACTTGCTCTGAGTCAAACCTATCATTATTCAGTCAGCCAGCAAGAAAGTAAAGTATGGTGATGAAATCATGAAATCAGTAGAAGAAACGAAATAAAAAAAAGAAACTGATGGGGGAAACAAACGGTTTAGATTTAGTAGATTTGAGATTTTTATTTAAATTAGATGTAGATAGATTTGGTTGAGATTTAGAAGTTATTTTAATTTAAATGTGGTTAAATTTGGTGAGATTTGATGTTATCAATAATTGCACGTATAGCGCACGTTGTACGCTATATATAACCATGTGTTGATTTTGAGAATTATTGAATGATTTTGATTAAAAAATGAAGCTATTTGCATTGAGTATTCATTTTAATCTCATGGATTGAATCATAGGCGGTGAAGCTAAGATTCGGGTCGCGACCTATGATCATATCTTTCTTTTCCTCTCTTATTCTTTCCCAATCCGACAACATACCCACCACAAACCTAAATCCCTCTTTATCCCACATCAATTTGGTATCAGAGCTAAATTTCCTGCTTTTTTTCCTTTCACAAAAAATTCACTTCAAAAAAAATAATCCGTGAACAGTAATTTTACTGTTCCGTGAACATTGATTTTACTGTTTATCGCACTGTTCATGCAGAGCGCAGTCGCAGTCCAGAGTCCATTTCAGGCCCGTTCAGAGTCCGACTCGAGTTTCGTCTGAAGTGTTGGATGAATGCTGACTCCCGGAGCCACTAGAAAGATTTTACAGCAGTTGAATATCAGATCTAACCTCCACAATCTTTTGTTTGGTACCAATACCATTCTCACAGTAAAAAATCGACATTTCAAACCCTGTTTCCAGTCTGATTTGAGTCCAGTTCGAACCTTTGAGATTCTTGGGTAATTTCTGAACTTCTGTTTAAATTTATTCATGAAATTTTACTTTTGTGGAAAATATATAAATACTGAAGCTGATGACAAGGAAGTGAAAAGGGATATGTATGCGGCTCTTCCATGTTTTCGGGTTCGATGATCAGTATGGGTATAGAAGTCGGTAAGCAATCTGATTTCTTCAGTTATTTTATTCTAACATCTGAACAGAAGTGTCGATATGCCCAAATGAAGCTTGTTGGAAAAGCTTATTATTGAAGAAAAGGTAGCCATATCGACTTTCGATACTGGCTTGTTTTAAAAGATTTTCTTCGTACTTTGTATGCTCCACACCTTATGTATTCCTCTGATGAAGATTACAAGAGCCAGCAGTTGTTGATGAGCCAAAACCAGCAGCTGAGCCAGAGTCAGAGCCAACAATTGTTGATAAGCCCGAGCCAAAGCCAGAGACAGAAAAGCCTCTTGTAGAGATTTCAGCAGATCTTTCAGCGGAGCTTGTCATGGAGTTAGTGTTATCTACGCCAGCTGTGAGGGTTCTCTTACCCCGAGATTGCTTGATGTATACGATCTCTTACAGATCCTTCTAGAAGTGATAGGTTCACATGAGTTCGGATTTCTTATGATGCAGAGTACAATCGTTCCAGTCTTCATCAGGAATGATTTGTCTCGACATGTTGCATGTGCCTGGTTCGAGATACCATTGATCACAGCTGGTTGGTCATGGAAACCAGTTCCACCTCTACCACCTTAGTTCAGTCATGACGCATCGATACTGATTCCCGGACCACCACCTTGACCTGATTGAGAATTCGTGATGTGGTTCAACTCAATTGTGCTTACCTTCTACCTACCACTACATTCATCGGGGATCAATGTTTTCAAGCCGGGGAGAATGATGGGGAAACAAACGGTTTAAATTTAGTAGATTTGAGATTTTTTATTTAAAGTAGATTTGGTTGAGATTTACGAGTTATTTGAATTTAAATATGCTTAGTTTTGATGAGATTTGATATTATCAATAATTGCACGTATAGTGCACGTTTGTAGGCTATACATAGTCATGTAGTAATCTTTGAAAATTAATGAATAATTTTAATAAAAAAATGAAGCTATTTTCATCTCATGGATTGAATCATACACGGTGAAGCCAAGATCCGGATCGTGACATGTGATCATATCTTCTTTTCCTCTCTTATTCTTCCTCAAACATTCCCACCACAAACCCTAAATCCCACTCCATCCCCCATCAAAAACCTATTAGTAGAAGAATAACTACTAGCACCCAAGGTATAAGTATACTATATAATGTAATATTACGGAAGTAATGTGCTAGAATACATCTTTCATGTTTATGTACTAAATTGCTGTTTAAAAGCTAAGAAGCACTAACAGCCCAAAGTGAGTGATATGTCCATATTGGGCACTTGTCGAACACCAATACTTGCATAACACTTGCGCGATAACTACTGGACACTCCAGAGCCATGCCAGATTTTAGAAAACCACAAATTGTCTGTTCAAGTTGTCTCAGCTTTAAATAAAGATCATATAGCCACTTACTGTTTAAACAAACATGAAAAGAATGCCTCCTTAACATAAGTGAAAACTATATCAGTAAAACCTAATCACCTTAGGAAGAGGTGAGGCGTTGCTAGATCCTTTTTTTTTGTTTTTTGGTTTTTTTTTTCTCCCGTGGTTCGCAGCTATAGATGTAAAACAGTGAAATCTTATTCTGTTATTAATTTTATTTAATAGAACACATCTTAATCACGACGGCTCTTGATGTGTATTATATATAGATATGCATACATGTAATCATACAGTTGCGCCCTGTATCCTTCTTTTTGAAGCATTTATAGTGTCTCCGTGTTCATGTTGTATCCGTGTCTCGTGTCTGTGTCCTTGCTTTATAGTCTATAGAAGGAACACGGAGATATTGCGATGGTTAACAGAGATAAATATTAACTAATATACATTCACGTTATTCAGAAAATAAAATATCTAAAATTGATGCCTAAAGGCAGGTATCATAAATGGTAATAATAATAACAATAATAACCGAGAACTTAGAATATATGCAAACTGTAAGAAGACTCTCTTGGGAAAAATTAGGCAATCAGCTGTTTCCAACATTAACATGACAAATTTTTTTAACAAAGAGAACTTACTGAGACTGAACAAGTGGGGTATAGACGATACCCGGTTCTATTATCTGTCCAAGAACTAATATGCCTCCACCATTGTCTGACCCTTTCAAGCAATGAGAGAACACCTTTGGAGCCACCCCTGCAGAAGACAGCTGTGAAATGACAGAAAGATCATGCTGACCAAACCCAAAAATCCCATCAACTGCCCTATCCGGTTTGGTCAGATCCCCAGACTGTGAGTTGCTACATCTGTTTCAGAGGCAACCGAACACAAATGAGTAAATCCAAACAAATTTTACTAAGTTAATCAGTTATAATTTAGTCTTCATTCATTTAATATCTGAAAGATCAAAAATCAGAGGAAGTAAATACATTCATAAATGTACAATAATCAACATGCCTAGCCAGCATTGCAGCCAGACATTTGTTAGTCAGCTATAGAATAGTCTCAAGACATTTAAATTTGAAAGGTCAAACATCAGAAGTAAATACATTAGTAAATGTACTCTCATCTACATGCCTAACCAGCACTACTGGCACACCTTAACACAGCCAACTGAAGAGTTATATAGGGTCTAGTTCTTCTTTTGAGTCAATTCAATATCAGTGGAATGACTTACTCTTTATATATCTTAAATCACATTATAAGCTGTATGGTAGTGAGATTAACATTTAGCAGTTAGAAAAATCTCTTCATCTATGAGAGAGGTTATAATGAGAATCCTGCTGACATGATGTTCACAGGGAACGTCAATATTTCCAACGGCAATCGAGACTACATTGGGGATGCAAAATTCTAAGCGGAACAAACTGAAATCATGATTCCAAACCAACACTGATGAACTCCCCATGATAACCACAAGAAAAGCGTAGGTGACTTTAGGCTAATACTTTGACTGAAGTTCATCATCTAAGCTGTACCAATCTAAATCTGGTCGGCAAGGGCTCAAGGAAGTTCAACTGATCTATTAGAAAGACATGGCCTTCCTTTCCATAAAGAAGAAAATATGAGTAGCCAAGTAGGAAACCTACCTTACCGGTCATGAAGGATACTCATAAAGGAGCAACTTTAAATTTCCCCTACATTTTAAAAGAAGATACCAAAAAGGGAGAAAATGAGGTTTATAGGAAATGCATTCATCTCTAGGGAAACATATATAGTAAGAGCCAAGGTTTAACGCATAAATTAACAAGGTAAATATCATTCTTATCCACTATCAACCTTAACCAGCTCAATACAACAAAATTTGGTACTAAAGGAAACGGCGATGGCGAGAATTTATACCCGAAAAGAATGGTAGCCGAGGAGTTCATAGCCTGGTCATTCTCTGTGACCGTATCAAAGTACAAGGTATCAGACGCGTAGTACCCTGATGTGCCACTACCATCACCATACTGGAAATTGTAAGAACACTGACTGCTTGAAGAACCTGAAGCCGGGCATATTGCCTCTCCAGTCTGGACTGCAGAGAACACCTCTGATCCGAGCAACCAATCAAAGAAGCTGTTGATGACATTTGGGGGTCAAAGTATTCCAGCTGAATCTGTTAAGTAACACAAACATATTAGTACCTTGATTTCGTTTAATCACCAAAGTTATAAATTTCCTTTTACAAAAATAAATCCAATTTCATGAGGAATACTGAGGAAGAAAAAAGGAATTACATTGAGTCCACTACTTGTAGGGCAACCACTGCAACCAGTACAAGTCACCCACAAGATATCGCTGCCTGTGTCAATCTGAACATAGAATTCTTTCTGAGGGTTGCCCAATTTTACTCTAGTGAAGTAGAGCCTACAAAAAAAAATTATACCCGAATCGAAAATAGCTCAAGAAATTATAAGCTTCGTCCTAACAAGCACTCGTACAACAAAAGAAGAAAAGTAAAGGTAAATCATGCAACAAAAGAATAATGCAAAAAGGAAAAAGAACTCCCGGACAATTATCAAACAATACATAATCTAGAAAATAGAAAAGAAGTAATTTTAATCTTCGAAAAGCCTCCCAAACCCAAAAATGCATTTAGATGAAAGAACAAGAAAACTCATATGATTGTCAGAAAAATAACCAATAAAAGAACTGAAATTTCCACCAATTCCGTCAATAGAACAAAAATGGAAAAATAGGAAAGAAAAGAAAGGCACAATCATATTGTTAATGGCATAAAAATTCAATTTTTACCCTCAAACAAATCTAGAAAAGATTCGATTTTTCAAAAGATGGCAGAATGAAAGACGGGTTGAGACCAACGAAACAGAATCACCGACAAAATCCCCAAAGATCAGCATATAAAGGGGACTAATTTTGCTAATTAATCTCCAAAATGCGAACTTCGGCAAGAATAAAAGAGGCAATACAAAGGGGAAAAAGCAAGTTTTTTTTTTTGAAAAAATTACAAACAAATATCAAAAGAAGGGGGAAAAAGAACGAAATAAGGTTACCCGACGGTGAAGGGATTGGCGGAGCCTTCAACGGGGAAATCGACGACGCCAGCGGCAGCGAGGAAGCGGCGATTGACGCGCGCCCTGGCACGTGCGAGGTCACGTGCTCTGAGCTCATCCAAAGCCACCCCTTTAAGCGGCAAGCCCCTCTCCAGCCTCATCACCGGCGGAAACGAGCCGCCGGCGGCGGAGGGTGAGCAGAGGTGGGGTCCGGTCACCGCCACGAACAGGAGGAGTAAGGTTACCGGAGTCAAGCTCACCATCCCCCCCTCTCAAGTTTTAGTTTAACAATAATGAAATAATAAAAATAAAAATTAGAATGATCGAAGCGGCAACAGAAGACCGTGCGAGGATTTATATATAAACGAGGCGGATGGATTAGGACTCTGTGATGCTAATTAAATTAAATAAAATAATATTAATTATAATTATAATACTATTATTAATTGAGAACTCAGCTGACGGAATTTCAAAAATAAAAAAAAAAAGAGAAGAGAGAGAATGAGAGAAAGGTTTTAGATTTATGAGAGAGAGAGAGAGGGACTGCTTGTCTGAACGTCGGCTACTCGCTCTACTTCTTCGCTTCTATGCGACCTGCGTGCATGCGGGAAACATGGTTGCATGGAGTTTTTTGTTTTGTTTTGTTTTTTTTTTTTTGTTTGCTCGTATTATTACTATTAGTCTATTACGAGGTATTTTTGATTAATTAAGTCAGATAATAAGATTTATAATCAATCTTATTACTTGCTAAGAAAAGGAAGGAAAAGCAAACAATTAGTTGATTTATTTATTTATTTCATTTAACTATATATAACTAGGTCGCCATTCTGATACGTCAACAGGGGACCCGAGACCCGATTGTGGTGGGTCCGGGTCGGACTTCGACTGGAGGTTTAGCTTTTAGCTTTTAGACCCGTTGAAGTTGAATACCAATCACTCCGATGACGTCGGCAGGTCCATGCACTCTCTTCTTCTAACTTTAATTTTAATTTTAATTTTAATTTTAATTTGGTCGGATTTCATTAGTCGAGTTTGGGAGGGAGATATCCATTCAAACACATTATATTATAATAATTGTTTGTTATGGAGAAATTCTAGTAATAATTACGCTCCTGAGGTTTTCAGGACCACCTCCCCCGGTCTTTCTTGAAAATGATCACTAATTAAGCCTCTCTAAATTAATTAGAATCCAATTGAATTTAAAACTCTGACATGAACATGACTCAACTCAGACCCAATCGGTGCCACTTCCGGCTGCACTTGAGTCATTTCGGAAGGATTCGAGATCGAACCCTTCTTACTCAAATAAACCATCCTTCTTACTCAAATATAACCCTACTACGTCCGAATGCAAGATCCATTCCGTTGAAGACTTACATTATTTCAAGTAATTAAAAATAAAAAATCATATATTTTGAATACTTTTTACCCAAGCATCAAGTACGCGCAAAATGAACGGCCGAAAATAACATACTACTTAGATATATGCGTTAGATATACAAATTCTCGATCCGACTATTTCTTCATGATCTAAACACTTAAAAGCTCTCACATACTAATTTTTTTTAGATTTCAAATATTCTACACCATTGAACTAACCAACTCACTATTTCAGCCGTCTATTTTGCCCCTACTTAATGCATGGGAAAAAATATTTAAACATTTAATATTTGTATATAATAACTTAAATAATGTAGATCAATTTTAATGGAGTGGATCTTGTATTTGGATGTCATGATTT